>JAPMOB010251871.1:0-61840 GCA_029875015.1 Lepomis gibbosus
CCCCCGGGTTATGCATATGGTTTAGTTAGTTCATTAACATGAACCAGCTGCCAGTGTAAGTCTCACGCACAACACAATCATTATATGAAAGTAGTGTGACCGGTATAAAACCCTGATCTGGTCATATTGTATTCCTGTGACAATAAAATCCTAATATACATCTTGCATTAAATGCAAATTATCAGCTGCTGGGTCTCTTTTTCTGTCTGTTCATTGCAGTTGGAGGTGTCACAGCTAGAGGGCAGCCTTCAGCAGCCTAAAGCCCAGTCGTCCATGTCTCCCTACCTGGTACCAGACACAGCTGCTCTCTGCCAGCATCTGAACCTCATCCGGCAGCTGGCTGGCAGTGGCTGCTTCATCATCATCATCCCACGGACAGGTCAGTGCACTGCCTCATCCTCTGTCTGTCCCCCGACCCAACCCCAATTTTAAAATGGATAGATTGTGGGATTTCAGGCTTTTCATGATCCGACTTTACTGTAGAGGGGGACAATTGTACAAAATATAAAAGAATATTCCTTTTATTTGTAGGACAAAATTTTCCATTCAGTAATCTCACATAAGATCACTTTTTTTATTACAGATGCTTCTTTTTAATTTTGATGAAGAGTATTGTGTCACATTTTGTTGTACATTCAAATATTTATATTTAGCTGTTGATTTCAGTGCACACAATTACAAACAATACAGAATACATGTCATAGTTGAAGCAATAAGTTGATTAATCAAGCAGTAAACTGAAAAAATCACTGGTCAGTAATTTTGAAAATGTGTTGGTTTAAGGCTCTCAAATGTGGATTTCTGATTTTGTTTAATGTTTTTAGCACTTGTTTGGACATAAGCTATTTGAAGGCTCTTCAGATTTGTCAATTTACATCAATTTATATTTTACAGACTGACCAAATTGATTTATAGAATAGTAAAATAGTAGATTATTTGACGAGTGATTAGTTGCAACCCTGAACACCAACTAGTGGTGTGAAAGCTCTAGCAAAGATCCAACAACAATAAATGTGCCAATGACATATAAAATCTCAGGTACTTAATCTGGACTTTTGTGTTGTAGTGATTGATGGACTGGACAGGTTAAAGAAGGAAATTTCTGGTGCCAGGGACGGCATCCGCTTCCTTGAGTCCGAATTTCGCAAAGGCAACAGGTGGGTGCACATCTATAGTGACTAATGGAACTTGCCGCTGCACTTTCTTGGTAGGGGCAAGAAATATATCTTTTGTTTAATGGAAGGTGTTGAACACAAACATCACTTTTTCTCCATGAAAGTCCCTTATTTTAGATGATTTCTTAAATAGTCTATATCACATCCTTCTGTAGGTACATACGCTGCCAGAAGGAGTCAGGTCGAAGTTTTGAAAGAGATAAACTGAAACGTCAGGACATCGAAGCCTGGTAAACCTTCTTACAGTTACCACCTAGAGTTGTTTTCTAACATAGTTGATGGATGAGTATGACCCTCTAATTTTAATTGGTTCTCTTCTTTATTTCTAGGCATTTATACAAGATGGTGGACAGTTGTCGTCAGCTAACGGTCTCCCAGAGCAATGGAGATGAAGATACAGCCGGTATGGTGACCATTCTTACTGGCCATCAAGTGGAAGAGCTTTGCTCTCAGTCAGCAGCAATGAAGGTTATTCACTTGCTGTATTTGGTTGCATTACATACAAAAACAAACACTTAGGTAATTGACGTTTTTCACCAAGACTCTAGTGAAGGCTAATGGATTTTAGTTTCTGCTCTGTTTTTTATTATATTCCCTGCCAGGCGGCAATCCAGGCGGTGGGTTCGGCAGGCATGGAGCTGAAGAACATCGTGGAGTTCTACCGGCAGTGGAAGGAGATTGGCTGAGAGGTCAAACGGGGGCAGCTGTCGGCGTGGCGAACAGCTGATCGATCACAACACTCGCTCCCTCTCTCTCTCTCCCACTCTTTTGCTCTGTGTATCTGCGTCTCCAAAGGCAAAAAACAACTCAAAAGAAAGCTGAATCGAAGGAAAGAGTTAAAGCTTAGAGGGATGGAAAAGTTAAAACAGTGGAGTAAAAAAAAGAGAAATGCGGGCGAAACGGCGCTATAAGAAACGGCAGATCTCCCACCTCCCACTCCCAATCCTAAACATAAAGAGTGACCCCAAGTGGTCGGGGTGCGGAAATGGTGGGGGGACGCTACACAACTTTTAAGTGCCCCTGGTTCACACCCTAACCAGGAATACACTGTATATGTTAGCAAACGAGTACATTCGTGTCGAGAGAGAAACCACATACATCAACACATTCACGCTCAGATGAATCCATCTAGATATTTAGAACAGTGGTCTGGATTTTCGTTACCTCCTCCCCTTTCCCTTCAACCTGTATTTGAAAAACAAGGTTAAGAATGTGAAAATGTTGTAGGGCAGCGTTTTGGTAAGTCGAGGGTGTATGACGACAACTTTAAGATGGAGAAAACACTCTGTCCACCTGACACCTGAGGCTTCCACTCTTACAAAAACAAACCAAGCGTGTCATAGCGCATTGGCCTCTAGGGAGGGTTGAGGAAGACAAATGTACTTCTCCAGGACCGGTTTCTTTCCTTTGTGGCTTTTTAATTATTTTTATTTGGGTTTGTTTTTCTTTATTTGCAGTGTACCTTTTGTGACCAGTGACGTTGTATTGTGCTGTCTCTGTATGAGAGGAGAAAAGCAAAAAAAAAGACGGGTTTTACCCTGTTCGAGGTTTTAATTTCAATTTATTTTTATACCCAAATGATGTTTATTTTGCTCCTCGTAAGCTAAACCTGAGTGAAATATGCAAGAATGTTTAAGGGAAAGGGAAGGGTTTGTTGTCGTGCGTTGATTCACTAAACAAGTTCTTTAGTTCTAAAATGGAAAAAAAATTAAATAAAACTATAATCCAGAATTTATTTAACAAGGCGTCTTGTTAAAGGGAGGAGGGAGGTACATTAGCCTCATGTTGTAGCCAGTCATCAAGGAGGCTCAGAAAAGAGAGGGGCAGCTGACTTTCCCAGAGGTATGTGGGATGTATTTGGACCCTTGTAAACTCTTAAATGTATCCCATCTACATCACCATCTCCATAGTGACTGTCCCATCATGCACAGTGCAAAAGAAAACCAGTATATGTGTGTGGCCATGCATTGAACAATAAAAAGAAACTCGTATAAGATGACTTCTTTCTTCTTCCTCTGTGCAACTCGACCTCTACCTCATTGTGTGAAATAATAATCGGTGCTGAAAAGATTTATCAATCTGTCTGTTTTACCTTTTAGGTTGTGGAGTTTGACAGATGTGGGCATTTACCAGGCATGTAGGGTCTAATGAAAGATACCATTGCATTATAGGAAATACATGATCCAGCATTTTTTTTAGATACTAGGCAGCCACAACAACCAGGATGATGCAACAGGTCATAATATACAGGTTCACATATTCATAAAAAGAGTGTTTCAAAATATTCAATTCACGTTACAGTAAATTACGGGAGTAGTAGTAGTTAGTCCTTGAGGTCATTTATCAAGCCAAACATTTGCTCACGTGTATATTTTCTACTGTGTTTTAAAATGATTGTAATTTGAAGATCTTTGTGTTTGAGACTTTTTTGTATAAAACAGTTAGGGGCGATCTTTGTACTTATCCTGAATCTAAAATCTTTACAGTAAACCTCAGACATGAACCCGCTCAAGTCTTCAAGTGAAGCCTTTGCAAAGCCTCTGCCTCTTCTGTCAAACTAGGTCTCCGTGTGCCATTCTTTCTTTTTGTTTTTTTTCTCCCCTTCCATCTTGTTTCCTCTCTGTCCTGGGCCCCATGCCCACCACAAACCAAGCACACAGAATCACCAATCCCCTGGCAGCAGAATCAGTGCCACCCCAAAAGAAGACAAGTGGCACTGCTGCTGGCCTATTTTTTTTTTGCTGGGTAAGGGGGTTGGAAAACCTCTCTGACCCAAAGCAATCCTCTTTGTGTGAGCCCATGAAGCTGTGGGGCTGCAGGGACTCCAGAGTGGACGGATTGGACTGCTGGGACAGGATGAAAGTTTTAAACATACAAAAACCCTGTTAGTTAGATTTATGTTTAGTTAAAAGCGCCTGTGATCTGTCTGAGAAATGTCCATGCAGGGGTCTGTGCTCGCAGTGGGGAAATGCCTCGCCTGCCTGGAGTTTATGCGTAAGTATTTGTCTTTTGGGCATGTTTGGAATTCACATGTGCACCTTATTAATCATTTTCTTGCGTAAAATCTCTTAAAATTGTCAAGCATTTGGTTCAGAATTACCATCCTTGTTTGCGCTTATGTTAATGATGCTGGGGCTCTTGTCCTGTCTGTCCCGTCTCCTTTTTTCTGTCACATCCAATGGGGGGAAAAAAGTTTATGCCCGAGGGGGGTGGGCTTTCAACATTGGGGGATCCAGTAGTGTTTTTATTCGGTTACTGCAGGAATGTGCAGAGGAAGAGAGGGGGGCTGTTTTGTGTAAAAGGGACGGGCCCGACTGAGGAATAATTATGGAATTATACATTTTCTATTCCCAGAAAATAATTTCTTCACATGTTTTCCCCGCTCCTCGCTGAAAGGTCAGACCGGGTTTCAGTGTGTCCGAGCCTGCGTCACTTTGGAAGCAGTTCGTAGTCTCAGCAGCGCAGTTACTGAGTGACTGATGTTTCTCTGTCTGAACTCTTATGTTTCAGTAAACTCCCCTTCCTCTCATAAAGAGGCCCTAGAGGTTTTTCCTCGTAAGTCACTCCCAACTTTAGGAACTGAACATGTCTTTGCGAAATAGTACTTCTCAAAACGTTCGGGCCATGCTATCTTACTTCAAATTAATAAACACACTCATAGGGTATTGAACCTCTCATGCAGACTGAACAGAGATCCCGGGTCAAGCTTTGTTTTTTGTACAATTTCCAATTTCTATTCAATTTCTATTTCTATTCAGCATTTATGTTCTTATTAGTATATATTACACCATTTTTTTTTCACAAGTAGCCTATGTATCTATTTATTAGGCCTATATTGTTCCTCTTAGTCTTACTATTTGTTTTTGTTTTTTTGCTTTGTAAAGCACTGTATTTCAGTAAAATGATGTACTTGTACTTTAATTTTGTATTTTCAACTTTCTTCTACTTTACTACTTGTGCTCCAACACAGTTCAGAGAGAAGATGACACATTTTATTCCACTGCCTTCATTTGAAAATTGAGCCTATTGTTAGGCTACTGGATATTCAGTTTATATAGGCTAGCCCAATTCAAACATAAATTATCTCATTGGACTTTTCATATAGAGCAGGTTCAGACCATAGTCTTATATAGTGTATGTAATATTATTTACAGAGACCCAACAACTCCCACCATGAGCAAGCACTGGCTTTTAGAATAAAATGCACTACTATAAATTTAACTCCCAGT
The DNA here is from genome assembly GCA_029875015.1 of Lepomis gibbosus. Taxonomy (NCBI): domain Eukaryota; kingdom Metazoa; phylum Chordata; class Actinopteri; order Centrarchiformes; family Centrarchidae; genus Lepomis; species Lepomis gibbosus. The sequence goes on from JAPMOB010251871.1 coordinate 5,405, forward strand.
GAGATATAGTGGGTTACCTCCACATTGACCAAAATTAAAATGCTGCTTACATGTAAATGCATTACAAATGAAAATCCAATAAACAGTCTTTATTAGGCTACTTATGGTCACTGTTGATACTTTATATTTTGCTGAAATATTTTACTTTTACTTGGATAACAAGTAACTTGTATTTGTTACGTAGTATGATATTGCTACTTTTAATAGTATCTGAGTACTACCTCTACTACTGGTGATTACTGAGTATGATAAGTGATTTATAAATATCATTACCATTGTTAATAACTTTATTTGATTAGCACTTTTCAAAACACAGTTACAAAGAAATTTCCAATAAAACAATATACAAAATATAATATATACAAGACATTTATAAAGAAATCAAAAGGCCAATTTAAACATCAGGTTACTAGTAGTGATTTTAAAGAACCTGTTTTTGCTTTCCTGATTTCCTGAGAAAACTTATTCCAGCCTTGGAGCTCTAACAGTAAATTCTCTGACATGTTTGAGTCTAAATTTTCATCTCAGAACAGTAAGACAAACATGCACAGTAGGCATGTGAAGAACTTTGAGGCTCTTGTCTCCAAAGTAATCAGAACACCAACCTGGAACCAGTGTAGAGATGCCACGTGCTGTGAAATATGGCATTGTTCATTAATTGTGGTACAGCAGCTGATTTTTTTTCACCAGCTGATGTCACACAATAAAAGTCATGTCAAATTCCCCCACTGTAAAGTCTGTATATTCTACTGGATATGCAGCTATTTTGAGAATTCAGAGTAATATGCTATGTAGAAGGAATCTGAAAGTCATTAGGGTTTCTTTTGGACACATACAATTTTTGACACAGAAAGTATGACTGTGCTTCTTTAAAACATAACATTTGAAATCAATTACTTATTTGGCAACATTACGTTATTGCCTCAGCTATGCTAAGTCCAGTTTTGAAATTGCACTTTAATATTTACAGCTTATACAGATCAAGCAAACATATTCTGGAAATGTATTAAGAAGTGAGAGGAGGGGTGGGGGGTCACTTAACATCAAGCAGGTTTGAATATTTTGGTGAGGTGGTGCTGTTGTCAGTTTAACTGAATGTATGCAACTAAAATATATTTTGTGTCCCTCAAGTGTTTCATGGTTTGGTGGAGTCAGACAAATAAGACATTTGTAGTAATATGATGGTATAGAAAGTTGTGTTGACACAAACTGGATGTTTGTCTCATGTAGAATAAAACAGGATGTCCTCCCTGGTGAGAGTTTGGACAAAGGAGTATCCCTACAGGTTCACATGAAGACTCTCATTCATGGAAGTCATGTGATATAAAGTAAGTCAAAGGCAACTGGACTTCATGTAACATTGAGGACATTTCATCCAAGATCTTTGCTGAGTGATGTTGAGTAACTTCCTGTATTTAACTATTATAGAAGTGACATCACTAGCTGTGCCACTGAGGTTATCGCTGTTTTGAGTCCTTGCATTTTAAGCCATAGGTCAGCATTGTGGCTCTGGGGATGACAAATGTCCATCTGTTTGTCTTTTCCACAACTTTGGTTAAGGCCATGTCAACAGCTATTTGATAGATTGCCATTAAATGTTTAACAGACAAAGGTAACATCCTTTGACTTTCATATGGAGCACTCATAACATAACTAACTACACCTTCTCAATCAGTCTTCATTTTTTACATTTTGTTTGCTTGTGTCAACTTACTGATGGCACTGAAAGAAAAGTCAGCGGATCAGAAAAATTATTAGAATTCATCCTCTGGGCACCATATATACTACATTTTGTGACAATCCATCTAGTAGCTGTTGAGACACTAAAATAAAAACCCAAACGGCAAGCTAATGGTGGCAGTAGAGGAAAAGTCTTGCGATCACCAGGGTAGTATGCTTCATGCTCTGGGAACCGTCAGGATTAGGCCTACAACATTTTATGGTTACCTATGAAACAGGTATGCCCTATAAAGCCAAAACCATATTTCACACTCCACTCACTTAATTTTAAAGCTTAAGTTTCTTGTTTCTTTGCAGATATAAAACAAAATAAAATTTAAAAAATACATATTGATGTGTTAGGCTAGAATATGGAACTACTTGGTAGAATGATAAGGTAGTTCAAATGAAGCATGGCTTTTACCAGCTGCAACTGAATGCAATTAAAGTGATACAAAAATTAATGGAACAATTAATCCAATCATATTATTTCTCTAAAATTGGCCATTCTTAATTATAGCCAATACTTATTCCACCAATGCTGACCCTAAAGACAAGCTGGCATGACTAAAAATAAGCTAAGTGTTACAAGCATAAATCAAATCAGAGTAAAATGCAAAAAGGCGAGAAATTCCCGTGAATAGATCTATGGCTGTGTTTGTACACGAAACCAATGCTGAAAACTACAAAATCAAAATGTGCCTTTGGTTTTTCTCGGTTTCTTCCCATGAACGTTGTCCGCATCTGCCCTGTCATGTCACCAGCGTGCTTTTTGGTTTTTGTGCACACATGGCTCGTGTTGTTGCTGCTCCGGTTATCCACGTGAGCACCGAGCAGAGCTTCCTACTGGCTCGCGTGGGACAAGAGAAAAAGAGACCCGTAGTCTCAACACAATTACAAAACCAAATCCGAGAAAGAGAAGACACCCAGCCCAGGTTTGTCAGCGGTTTTATATGGAGACAGAAGAGGAGGAATCAATTAACTCCCGCATGCCCAAGGGTCGCGGTGAGTCGAAAAACTAAACGTGTTTCTGGGACGAAAATGCAAAGATGATAGCCTATTTTCCCTCGCTGTTCATCGATGCAAGTTTTGCTGCTTTGACTGCTTTCAGTATAAGCTCTTGTTTGTCTCCATACTGTTTTGAGCTGCAATTGCATTGCTTCTTTTTCAAAAGTAGTGATAAAAGAATTCTTGAGAAGTGTCTAATGAAGTAGGGGCAAAGGAAGGAAGAAATAGAAACCTTTGGGGTTGAAGGATTGAGACAATCCATGTCATTCTGAGTTCGCCGCATGTGACTAGAGGTTTCTCCTAAAGGGTTGCTCTGCAGATGTGTCCAGGGGAAATACACTTAAAAGTGTTTAGCTGTTTTTTCCAACTTGGGATGTGTTTTGGATTTTTCCATAGTGTAGCATAAGTAGCCTATTTGCCACATGGACTGGATCTTCTTTCCCAGTTTACAGCGCACACAGCAAATGAAAAAGGAATGTTTTTTTTGGTTTGACACATTTTTTATTTACATGTTTTTGACCTTCCAGAGTCCATAGAGCTTATATTTTTAAGAATTATGCCTGTGTACATCTTATTTTAGAGTTGCAGCTCTAATAACTTCCCTCTTTTTGCTTTATGTTTGCCTCATGCTGGAATGTTTTTCAAAAGGTGTGCCTCCTTGGTCACCCCCCCTTTCCTTCTCAGTGTCTACATCTTACTGTAAAAGACTACTCAAGGTTACATAACAGGGCTCCCTGCAGGAACAAAGAGATAACGGTCACTTCCCTTGCAAGATCAACACAGTTGATTGCTACCAAGGTATTGATAAGTCGATCAACAAGAAAGTAATAGGCAACATTTATTAATTGGGTTTTCTAGGTTTTGTTGGACAAAGCAAGATATTTGAAGACAACACCCTAGACCTGGGTTTGGGATAGACTGTTTATAAATTTTTCTTTAGATGACACTGTTTGATCTAGAAAATGATCAGCAGATTTATTAGAAATTAAAGTAATCATTAGTTGCAGCCCAATCTCAATTTGAAGCCAAACCTGTTTTTCTTTCTCTGTAGCTGATTTAAAAAAAGTAAAACCTCCTTGTGTGTGAACATGGATAAGTTTTGTTGATACGTGGGTTCAGAAACTGTAGTAGAGGAATGAGGTGGGGTTGAGGATAATAAACTTGTCTGGTGGAAGACGTTAAGAGTGCACAACACCCAGCCGGTTGAGTCTTCCGTCTCGCACTTAAATTTATGACCTCATACATGATTAGTAATGAATGAAACTGGTTTCTATTTGACATCATGTTCCCTCTTTTGTCAAAGACTAACAACAGTCACATGCAAGCCAAAGGAAGCACCTGACTATCTGTATGCATGGGTGTTGCCTTCAAAAACAGATCCAGGTTTTAGATGAACTACTTGGTTGAATAATATAATAAAATAACTAAGACAATTAAGATTTCGTCATAATTAACCATGTTGATCTTGCAGGGGAAGTGGCGGTAACCTCTGTGTTCCTGTAGTTACCCATTGTGATCTGTATAACCATATGGGAGTTGTGTTACATAAGTTTGAGCAGTTCTTGACTATGAAATGTAGACACTAACTGTACCAGGAGGGGGTTGACCAAGAATTAGGAACATTCTAGTACAACTTCAGACTTAAAGCAAAAAGAGAGAAGTTATAAACCATGACTCATGAGGTTTAGGGTATGTTTGTGGATACTAGGTTACTCCATGAAGTGTCTAAGACTAAAGTCACACTTGGTCTGAGAGCAGTATAGTTAATTCGTGCTGTAGTAGGACAGATATAAGGATTAAGGTTATAGCTGGTTTTGTTTGTCCAAAACCTAAAGTTCTACACTTTTTATTGATGCAGAACAGAGTAAAGCAGCAGATCCTGTAGAGCTGAAACGATTGGTAGATTGACAGAAAATTAATGAGCAACAATTTTAATAATCAATGGTTGTTAGACATATTTTTTACGGATGAGTATATAAGTGATAGGGATGGGTATCACTACTCGATACCCGTATCGGCCAATACAGCCCAGTATCGAGTAGAATCGAAACGTCTTCAGTCAAACCAGTACTTCAGTCGATACCTAGGCATAGCCTACTTTTGGTAAACAGAATGCGGCAAAAATTTACTATTTCTATGGGTTTGCTTGAGGCCTTTCTTTTGGTGTGGCGCAGCTACTGCTGCTGCAGCTGCTTCAGGTGTAGTTTGTTTGATCGGCTGGACGTGCGCCCCCTATTTTCCTCTGTTTGTGAGTCTTTAGTGTAGTTTAGTGACTTGTTTAAACAGACTCCTTACTCGTTTTATACTTGTGATTGTTATTTTTGGAGGAGGTGGTCGTTTGCGACTCACCAATAAAGGAAAAAGCACTCACGGAAATCTTTAATTCAGTTAATTGATTGGAAGTTAACACAATCATTTTCTGTTGTTTACATTCAACTCACATATCAAAAAAATACCTTAAATTCGTTTCCCACAACTTATTTGGTCACTTAACTATTTCACTTCTCTCTTCAAATATAAAAACCTCCCAACCTGTAGTCATTCCCTTATCAGCTAACACTACCAGGGAGGATAACTTAATTACAATGTGGAGTAATCTATACAATTTCCCAATACTTTTGATTTAGAAGTTATTTGAAACAACAAAAAATAAAATAGATAACCTTGCTTGTCAATTAATTCCTATGGCTTCAACAGGTTTTATGCAAGGTGTGTAATGAAGTACTCAATTGGTATTGTTATCACCTTAAGAATACTGGTTTAGGTACTGATATCATAAAATTTTAAACTATACCCAACCCTAATAAGTGATTAATAGAGTATTGGCAAGGTAAATTATGACAGATGAAATTAATCATTTGTTGTAACCTAAAATAATCATATTTGACAAGCTGGAACCAGAGAATGTTTTTGCTTTATCAGAATTGTTGAGAATATCTTGATTGACTAAAGCATTTCTGCTTAAATGCAGTTTAAGGGAAAATCAAACCTAAACATGTGTGCTCTGGTTAGGTTAGGCTTTGGGTTGTTGTTAGGTTTTGCTTAGGATAATTGTCACATGATGTCACACATAAGATATTTTCAGAAATTGGCAGCAGACGTCAGGATTTGCAATCATAAGAAGAAATTCATTGTTGATACCAATTTCTCTGACAGTAGTCTCAATGCAATGCAGTGCAGCCAGACACCATCCTAAGGATTGAGTAACACTTTTATTTTCCTAACTTGAAATACTTGATTGCTCCTCCTCTCTTCACCAGTGTGGAAGGCAAACAGGTGGGAAAAATACTGTAGTGAGTCACGGATGAAAGTTGGTATATGATTAACCATAATGACTTATCACAATAAGCCACGCAATTACTCATGAATTCACAAACAATTCAAAAGTACAGAATTACATGTTTTTCCTTAAGGCACTCCGGTAAGCTCACCTGGTAGATCATCTACCAAGTATCAAGGCTGGGTTTGTACTGCAGCAGCCTGGCACTTTGGGTGCACGTCATTCCCTCTCTCTCTGTCCCTGCCTTTCCTGTCTCTACTATCAATTTCAAATAAAGCAGAAAAAGAAATGGTACTTTAACCCACAGGTAAATTACTTGTGTGAGTGTTGTTTGGGCTGTCATCTCCTGGGCTGAACATGTTTCAGCAGGACAGTGGATTGCAGAATAAGCCGAGGCTGTCGTACATGCGGTACAAAGCAAACGTGTCCATCTGTGGGCATCATGTTTTCTGCATAGACTTCTTATTGTCAGGCTCTGGCCGATAAAGACGTCCATTGAAAAGGGTCACGAGCAAGTGGGAAAGAATTTCAGAAAGTATTACAGGGGATGGTCTGTCTTGAGAGCACTACTGCATATGTGAAAAAGTGTTTTGTGGCTCCAGAGGGAGCTGTGAAGTCTGATTAAAAAGTGATGTCACTTGAGTCAGTATCAGTTGGACAGAAGACTACAAGAAAATGGGAGAGAAAGAGTACGCAGGGCCAGTATCTAGCCCAAGAAGGTTTATTTTCCTTTTTTTTTTTGAAGTGTAAACATGATACTGTGATGGGCTCTTAAAATTAGGACATATCAGTTAAACGAAAAGGTGGAGATTCATGTTTCAAAAAAACGAATTGAGCTTACCGGACCTCTGCAGTCCGCTACTCATCTCTGCTTGAGGCTAGCAGCTTGAAGCAACATTAGCTACTACTAGCATCTAAAATCTCAGACTGATCTGACAATGGGCGAGTTGCATTGTGGGTAATGTAGGCGCCAAGTTTTGACAAGAAGAAGAATGCATGGAATAAAAGATCTCTCTGATTCTGCTGTTGCACAGAGTTTGATCTTTTTTTTAAACTGTCCATTATGAGTTTGACAGTGTTATTAGAGTGTAATGCCAAATTAGTGGAGAACTTTTTTTTGCTTTTTTTCATTGCTTTGACTCTCTAGTAAATTGGATTTGACTGGAAACAGGGAGAAACCGCTAGCCTGACTCAGTCCAAGATAACTAAATCCGCCTACCAGCATGTCTAAAGCTCATTAATTTACATATTTTATGATTTTATCTTGTTTGTTTTTAGAGCCAAAAAGGGCTATGCCAAATCTGGTATTCAACTTCAGTCCATGAGTTTCACCAGCTGAACACCAGACTGAAGGCAAAAAGAAGGCAAAAAGCCTGACAGTGAAGATGGCTGCAGCAAAGACTTGGCAGAAAATCACCATGGAAGACACACATAGGAGACGAATTAAAGGAAAAAACAAAATTAAGTGTTCTAGTAAGTGTCTGTCCACAACGAGCCTCCCAGAAAAGCTCCACAACACCTGTGCATAGCTTCTTTTAACTTTCTTGAACTCTACTAGAGAGATGAACAGCATTCTACTAAAATATTTTCCCTGTTTTGGTGTTTTGGTTGAGATATTCAGGATGGACAGCTTCAGTTGTGGTATCTTATTTCTCTTTGAACCTAAAAAGTTGCTTGGTAAAGCTATGGGTCGTAGGCTAGAATAGAATCAGAACAGAATAATTTCAAGAGCCAACAATATCTGTCTGTCGTCAAAACAGACCTGAAATCAATGAAAACACATTGTGGTCTGGCTGGAGTTTATTGAAAGGAAGTGCTTTGCAAAGATGTTAACGAAAAACTAAACATCTAGAGCCAACAGTCTTAAATCATCTCAACAAACAAGATTATCTCAAACCAGATCTGCTTTACCTTGACATGACTTTCTCAGAAGGGAGCAGCTAGAGATGTTTTTTTCTCAAAATCTCCAGAAAACCACAATCAACTTCTAATGGTGGATGTTATCTTTTGAGGGAGAGTGCATGTAAGATTTAATAAACTACTTGCACAAAAACAGTCTTATCCCAGCCAAGTTTTAGAGAGGCTCTATAAAAGGAAAGCAAATGTTCAACATTAGATTTTTAACCCCATCGTATAGGTCTGTATGGGGCAGCCTAATGTGTCTTGTCATCTCGGCACAATCCATGTCTTTCATATAATGCATATACACATACCGTCCACTTTATTAGGAACCTGTTCAATTGCTTGTTAACACAAACAGCTAATCCGCTGTGTGCATGGCAGCAACTCAATGCATTTAGGCATATAGATGTGGTCAAGACAATTTGCTGAAGTTCAAACTGAGCATCAGAATGGGGAAGAAATAGGATTTAAGTGACTTTGAACGTTCCATGGTTGTTGGTGCCAAACGGACTGGTCTGAGTATTTCAGAGAATGGTTCGAAAAAAAGAAAATATCCAGTGAGCGGTAATTGTGTGGACGGAAATGTCTGGTTAATATCAGACGAGAATGGGCAGACTGGATTGAGATGACTGGAAGGCAACAGTAACTCAAAAACCCATTCTTTACAACCAAGGCATGCAGAACACCATCTCTGAATGCACAACACGTCAAACCTTGAAGCAGATGAGCTACAGCAGCAGAAAACCACACCATGTGCCACTCCTGTCAGCTAAGAACAGGACACTGAGGTTATAATTCACACAGGCTCACCAAAATGCGACAATAGAAGATTAGAAAAAAACGTTTGGCGAATTTGGCGTAAACAACATGAAAGCATGGATCCATCCTGCCTTGTATACACGGTTCAGGCTAGCGGTGTAATGGTGGAGATTTTTTTTTTTTGGCCCACTTTGGGCTCATTACCAATTGAGCATTGTCTAAACGTGACAGCCTAACTGTATTGTAGTATTATTGCTGACCATGTCCATCCCTTTATTACCATAGTGTACCCATCTTCTGATGGTTACTTCCAGCAAGATAATGCACCATGTCACAAAGTTCAAATCATCTCAAACTGGTTTCTTGAACATGACAAGGAGTTCACTGTACTCCAATGGCCTCCACAGTCACCAGATCTCAATCCAGTAGAGCAACTTTGGGATGTGGTGGAATGGGAGATTCACATCATGGATGTGCAGCCGACAAATCTGTAGCAACTGCTTGATGCTATCATGTCAAAATGGACCGAAGTCTCTGAGGAATGTTTCCAACACCTTGTTAAAAGTGTGCCAGGAAGTTTTAAGGCAGTTCTGAAGGCACAAGCCTTCTACGAGCAAGGTGTACCTCATAAGGTGGCCCAGTGAGTGTACTTCCTCCTGGTCTTAGGTGAGAAAGTGGAGCAAAGAGCTTGCTGGTTGACACATTCCAGAAAGTGAGTAGGACAACATAGGAAAGAAAGTTTGGGTAAAGAGGAGTAGCCTATGTTTTTGTCCACTGCCTGCTTGTGAGATGCTTCTCTTCAACACTGCCTGAAATACCTTGGAGTTTATAAATCTTTGGAAACTGATTTTGAAAAGTCAAAGGTGTTTATTACTTCAAATATTGTGTATTTTCATCTTGGAGAGTATAGTCTTAAAGCAAGTTGTCAGACATTATTGTTTTTAAATTAATTTGGTCTCTTTAAAAACAAAACAGTACTCACCTATCATTTCTTCATTTCTTCTGTCTCTTCTTGTTTATAGAAGGAGCTGTATGTTGTGCTGAAATGTTGGCTCTGGTCCTGAGCTTGAAACTATGATCAAGCACAGTTTTTGCATGAACATGTTGTGTTCACCACAATAAATGGGGTTATGTTCAAATGGAGACATTGTACAACTTTGTCACATGATTTTTTTTTTTTTTTTTTTATACAATTGTTGGACAGCATATGTTTTTCATGTCCACAAACACTGGGTCACAGCTGTGCAAAATTCACTTTAACATTAACATTCTTGAGTTGTTTGGCTCCCATCTCTCTCTAAAGTCACCATCTCTCAGTTATTATCTAATCTATATTTCGTATGCATAGGTGTTGTCATTCAGATCAGTCACACAACTTGCAAAAAACACACCCCAATCTTAAATTGGCTGTTCAAATAATTGCCACCACATGATGCTAATGATCAGAATTCAGATGAGCATTTTTTTCACACTGCAGTGAACCCAGTGCCCTTTCATAGCTATTGTCATCGACACAAGCTGTGTGTGTGTGTGTGTATGTTGTTGTTTGTGTGGTCCGACTTTTCTAGCCGTGATGAATGCAGGATTTGTAACAGTGAGCATGCATGATAGTGCTCTGGGTATTTGTGCATGTTCTCCATGGCAGAATACTGTGTGTGTATGTTTGTGTGTGAGAAGCCTAATTTCCATCCAGTGCAGCTTGTAACAGTCATCCTTTGGCCTCTGTACTCTCAAGGCTTCAGTCTCCACAAAGCACACTTTGTCACAGTTAACAGGCCTGGGCCTGCAGCTGGGTTGCAGTAAGCGGCGGTCCCCTCTCATTGCTCCCACACTGCTAGAGAGGAGCCCCTCGAGGTATGAGCTTTAACAAGAGAGATACCAGGAAATGTTTTCAACTCAAATATTTTCAGGTCTAGGTGAAACTCTGATGAGACACAGGCAGGTCAATAACGCTGTAGGGGTTATAACCTTTAGGCATTTCTTTTCCTTTTTCTTCCAGTTCAATACTTTATTTTCACCACATTATTCCAACTATATAATCTTTGCAGTTTAGTTATGTAAAAAGAATGAGACAGTCAATATAAAGAGATTAATACATAACATATAATAACAATACATCAAAGTTAAAGTTTGTCCAGCTTTGATTTTGTCATATTACTGTATGTAAACAAACACCTACATTTTATCTATTGCCTTTTTGTAATGCATATTCTTGTGAAATGTAAGTCAACTGATACTGATAAGCTGTTAATATAGTTCTGGGTAATAAAACAATAATGGTAATTATCGTAATATAATTTTCCTCAATAACAATATAACAAATGTTCAATAAATGTTTGATTTAATAAATTTGAATCATGGACAAATTGGCACTTAATTTTTCTATTAAGATTTATTGTGTTGAGGAAGATGGACTGAAAAACTTGATTTTACTCACGTATATTTGTTGAAAAAAGATTTTATCGTTGTTTTGAATGTTCTACCTCAGATATGTGAAGTGATCCACTGTTTGGATCTGTTTTTGTTGTTGCAAGTACATCTTTTTTTAAGTCATTTAGTTTATTGCTTTCAAAAATACTGACCACTTGCTACTTGTTTAATTGCAAATGTCCATACTTTTGTTTAAGTTTGTTAAAAAAGTAGTGTCTATTATTTTTGTCAGCCCGATACTATGAAGGGCAAGATAAAGTCTGTAAAGTTAGAAACATAATGTGGTGTGGAAAAAATTGCCATGATGTAGTTCCCCTTTTATTGACAGAGAAGGAATGTTTTGTGTAATATTGGCTTTCACAAGCATGTTCTTATTACATGCATGCTTTGTGTCACAGGCCTCTGCAATGTGACAATCCCAGGCATTCTTCAAATTGGTGTCTGGGGATGTCTCAAGAGCAAACACAATAGGAGATTGTTCTCAGTGTCGTCTCCAGTCAACAAAGACATCACACTCGAGGACTCTTGTCATATAAACTTTAATGCTAACACAACATCATCTGTGATGAACATTGCAAAGATAAACCTATTGCTTGTTAACATAAATAGCTAATCAGCCAATCATATGGCAACAAATCAATGCATTTAGGCATGTAGACGTGGTCGAGACAACTTGCTGAAGTTCAAGTCGAGTGACAGAATGGGGGGGGGGGATTTAAGTGACTTTGAACGTGGCATGGTTGTTGATGCCAAACGCCAGGCTGGTCTGAGTATTTAAGAAACTGCTGATCTGCTGGGATTTTCACGCACAACCCTTCGGGTTTATAGAGAATTGTCCAAAAAAGAGAAAATATCCAGTGTGCAGTTGTGCAGATGAAAATGCCTTGTTTGATGTCAGAGGAGAATGGGCAGACTAGTTTGAGATGACAGAAAGGCCACAGTAACTCAAATAACCAGTTGTTACAACCAGAGTATGCAGAAAAGCATCTCTGAAAGCACAACATGCAGGCTGGTGATCGTATTGGTAGGGCTGGACGATACAGCCAAAAATGTTATCACGATAAAAAGTTTCATATCTTTTGTTATCAATAATTATCACAATAAGTATCAAATATTTATTTCTTTTGAGTTTAAAGGTGGATTTTTGCTCCTGAGTGAAAGCTGAAGAAACCTTATAGTTAATTATCTTTTAAACTTTTCTTTATGGTCAACTCTTGAAACCAAACAGTGGATCACCTCAAAAATCTGAGGTAAACCATTCAAAACTATTATGAGAAAATCTTTGTCAACAAATATGCATGAGTAAAATTAAGTAAAAGCTTTTTCATTCCTTTTTCCTCAACAAAATAAACATCTTACTAAAAATTGAAGTCCTAATTTGTGAGTGATTCAAATTAATAAAATCAAACATTTATTGAATATTTATTAAACATTTGTTGTATTATTATTGAAAAAAATATATCGCGATAATTATTGTTAGTGTTTTATTGTCCAGCCCTAGGTGTGGGGGATATTTTCTCAGCAAACATCAGGCCCCTTGGTACCAGTTGAGCATTGTTTAAACGCGACAGCCTACCTGAGTATTGTTGCTGACCATGTCCATCCATTGGGTACTTCCAGCAGGATAATGCACCTTATCACAAAGCTCAAATCAAACTGGTTTCTTGAACTTTACAAGGAGTTCACTGTACTCCAATGGCCAGTCAGTCATTGATCAGTCAGACAGTCACCAGATCTCAATCCAGTAGAGCAACTTTGGGATGTGGAGGAACGGAGGTTTGCATCATGGATGTGCAGCCAAAAAGTCTGCAGCAGCTGCATGATGCTATCATGTCAAAATGGACCAAAGTCTCTGATCCAAATTTTAAGAGCCAGAAGCTTCTCCTTTTTAGTTTGAAGTCTGGTTCAGGTAATAATCAGCAAACCCTGAGCAGAAGACCTCAGAGACCAGCTGTTGACAGAGCTGCAGGGGATCTCTAATGTAGGCAGGTGGCAGGAATCTTGGACACTGAATGTGATGAAGAGCCAGTGTAGAGAAATTTAGATGTTGCTGTTCTGTTGGGGTCTCATTGTGTGTGTCTGTTCTGTCTCTCTGCAGTGTTTCCAGTGTGGCAAGGTATTGGATCCAGTGGTGGCATTGGAGGCAGGTGGAGGCAGGGCTGGGGACGCTGCTTGCAATGGGAGCCAGACAGTCCAGGACAAAGGGCCCGGATCCCGGTATTTGACTACCCTGTCTGGTTAGTCCTCTGTCGCGGGGGACACGCCAGGCTCAGGGAGGTTTGCCAGAGAGGGAGGATTGCCATCAGACTGCCCACAGACATGCTCAGCATCAAGCTTCCCCAGCTCTTTGACATCCACCAGGTCCCCAAGGTAAAGAAGGAAGGAGACCTTCTCTACAAAATTTACAAAGTACCCTGTAGTTCTATCTTACCGTTTGTTTTGTTCTGCTGTAAATACCAAATGCCCTGTGGTGATTCTAAGTTTAGGAGGTAGCCTACCTTTCACCACCTTGGGGCAGGTCCTCTACAATCACTGATTATATAAAATAGGTGGAACTCGTGTGGCATTGGGTCACCCAAGGTGGTGTTGTGAGTTCTTTTATCAAGTTATGAAGTAAACAGTGAGGGTGAATGCAGAGAAAGTTATAGACAGAGATAATTTGGCATCATTTGGTGATTATCAGTTGTATTCAATCAGTAAGTAGCCTATTATTGAAGTTTATTCTGGGTGTGGGTGTAAGTTTTAACTGGAATATTTAGATACGTTAGTTTTAAAATCACAGTACAGTAATAGTGCATTACCAAAGCTTGTTGTGTAATAAAGCTTTCATTTTGACCTATTCTGTATGTTTCAGAGAGTTATCGTTATTCTCAGAGAACAGTGAACACAACATTCATTGGTTTTATTTTGATTGGACGAAAGGTCAGTGATAAAGTAGGAATTTAAAAAAAAGAATCTTACCTGTGGACATTTGACATATCACTATTTTTAAAATACAGTGTATGTTGCGTGAATTAGACTTTGACTTTAAAAGTTGCCACACATAGCTTATGTTATTGAAATGCTCCACAACAGCCTATTCACATTGGTATGTTGATATCACATCTCTCCAGCTTGGGATCATATTTACATTGTTGCCATCTTTGTTTATCTTCACATCATTCTTCTTAGCAAATTGAATTAAAAGCAGCATGTGACATTTTTGGCCAAATGTTTTTATCACTTCTCCAAATTATGTCAGTATATGACATTTATCAAGTATGAAAACAACTGAAGCAGTTTATCCTAATCTTGGTGTTGAGATCCTTCCACATTGTCACAAGATAAATCTTAGGGATTAGGAGATTATTAATAGGACAAGAAAGTATTTTTTTTGCAAAGTTCTGCTGCATACATTTGTTGTCATTTCTGGCCTCTAACAATTATTCAAATGAAACAATTAATGGTAGAGCTTCTCAAAACTGAGACATGCAACCTGTGACGAGGAGCTGCCAGTAGAGACTGCTTCATTTACACTATTTACACTAAGTACACAAAATTTGTTTTAAAGGGAACCACACTCCAGTAATGATGAGAGGTCATAAATTCCCAAGGTATGTAGTTAACGATCTGAACTTGGGACACCATTCTTTGAATGAAATGCAGTTTGGGTTTAGACTGAAACATTCAACACAGACAGGCCTCTGTTATTTTTTAGGAACAGTTAAAAGGCATGTTGGATAAAAGAGAGGTGGTAGGAGCATCTTTTTAGATTTAAAAAAGGCATTCGGTACAGTAAATCATAATGTGCTGTTATCTAAATGATCAACTCATAATGTCTCAGCAAATGCTATTGAATGGATGGCTTCGTATTTGCGTAATAGACAACATTGTACAAGAATTAAAGGAACAACCTCTTCATTCTTAGATTATCCTACTGGTGTTCCACAAGATTAAGTTTTAGACCCTCTCTATTCAGTATCTATATAAATGATCTACCATCTATCTGTCCAGAAGTTAATATGAAAATGTATGCAGATGATACGATTATTTATGTCCATGCTAAATCTAAACAGCAAGCTGCATCTCTACTTACAGGTGCTATGGAGAAAATTGCAGATTGGATGACATATTCCTGTTTGACACTAAATTTATCTAAGTAGTATGTATTTCTCCATTAGAGGAAGTAATTGCACTCCTCCTGAGATTAGTATTACAGGACAAAGGGTACAGGATGTTCAGCAGGTTACACATTTAGGTGTGATCATTGATAGTGGTCTAACCTTCAAAAAACAATTTCAAAAACAATAAAGTATAATCTGTCTCATTTCAGATTTATAAGAACTCAAATGAGTACAGATGCAGCAAAACTGTACGCATGCAATGATACTGTCACATTTTTCATATTGTAGCACAACCTGGTCTCAAACAAGTGGTACATTAATGCAACCACTTAAGAGTCCGTATAAAAACAAGCATTGAAAGTCACGGATACATTATTGTAATATAGTCAAAAAGCATAACCTGTTGAAAACTTCCTGTATATGTCCAATGTTGGGTTAGTGTATATAAGGTCATTCATGACTTAGCACCACAACCTCTCGAACAGTATATAACATTAAGCAGACTGGGCTAAGGATAACAAGAGCTTCCTCTAGAGGAGATTGTTGTGTTAAGTTTCGGTCTACGACATTTGGACAAAACTGCTTTTCAGTAAAGGCAGCTGGGACGTGGAATTCCTTACCACTGAGTGTAACGCAGTACATTCAAAAATTTTAAAGGTAGTGTAAAAATATGGTTGAAGGACAATCGGAGATATAGTCATTGAGCTATGAGACACTGAATGTGGTCAGTATGTTTTTTACTGTGTGTATGCTAAAATTATTGTAATGACAGGTTGTTTATTTTTGTATTTGGATAAATGATGTTGTGTTTATTATAGTTTTGGGATGTTTGGTATATTTGAGTCTGTTTTCAGTTTGTTAGATTTGGCTTTTTTGAATCGGTTGACATTTATCTATATACAGGATTTATGAAATTTAAGGTTTGGTTTTGGGATTATTATTAATATATTTTTTTATTGTAGTATTTTTCACACTATGGAAAGGAATGCAGATAGGAATAAGCTTTTAGCTAAATCTGGTACATTACATATACTGTGCATTGTCCCTGTTAAACATATAAATGGTCCAGCACACCCTCTGCAAGCTCTAGGGATGCTGGCCTCTAACTTCTCTTTATATGGGTGCAGGTTAAAAATGTATTTCTCCCCACAGGGATCAGCAGACTCTTGTACAGTGTAATTGCTCATCTAGGATCTCTCATTGGTCCTCAGGTGTTCAGGGAAGATAGCATCATCTCTGGATACCGTCACCCGCGGAGCTCAGCACTGGACTGCATCCTCAGCAGCTTCCAAATGAACAATGAGACAATCAACATCTGGACCCACTTCCTGCCAACATGGTGTGTGCAACAACATGGAAATTATTAATTTTTTTAATTTGCCACATGCTCCTTTAATGTGTCTATTTGTGTGTGCACTTTTGTAAAGTGTTAACCATTGCCTTGTGGCACCACAACATCTAATGAGAAAATGGCCCAACGTTGTTGTGTGCAATATAACATATTTGTATAGACACACATTTTCCCAAACAAGAGACATGGAATGATTTTATCAAAGTCTACGGTGTGACTGCAACCAGAGGAAAGACTAAGATTAAAACTAGCAGTAAAATGAACACACGTTAACTGGAGGACAGATTTTGGTCAGTAGAAGTATGATGATCTTTGTTTAGTATCTGAGTTATAATCCCTTAAATTAATAGTAAAAAAAATAAAATAAACAGGTGGAAAAAACATGCTATTAAGAATTTTAGATAGGTGGGAAAAAGTTGAGGTAGGACCCATAAAAATATGATAAGCGTGAATCAAAAATAAACACAAGACTGAGACAAGTTCAGGATGTCAGAAAAGTCCTAGTACAAAAGCCTTGAAAAACCTGGGACAGTAGAAGTCAGAGAGAAGCTGTTTTGATTACTACAGATATGCTGAAATAAGACAAAATGGTGATTTGCAGGTACTTCCTGTGGCGTTTCTGCGTCCTCTGCTCCACTCTGAACTTCCTGACCGATAGCTACACCTGGCCCTTGCTGGTGTACATGCTGCTCATCTGCATTTACCCCTTCACCTCCAGCTGTGCACACACCTTCAGCACCATGTCCCCGGAGTCCCGCCACATCTGCTACTTCTTTGACTATGGAGCGCTCAGCCTCTACAGTCTGGGTAAGACTTCAGGCATGGTGCTGGAATCCTGAAATGTTTGGTGCAGATTTTTTGGTTTCCTGCAGAACTCCAAGGAATGTGAACATGCTCAGAGAGGTGAATGAGTGATTATCTGAGCTGAACGATGGTTGTTGAGTTGTTCTTGACAAGTGCTTCTTGCTACTTACTTGTGCATATTTAAAGTAGTGGTGGGCAGCAATTAAAATTTTTAATCGTATGAGTTTCTTGCGATTAAACGCATTGTTATGCGCAAAATTGATGAATTCTGAAGTTGTGTATTGCACGCTTTTAATTAAAATGTACTGCTATATGCACAAAAGTGCAATAACATGTGGTTTGTAAACACTTTAAACAATTAATGTAGTATTCCCTTTATTTCTTGTAAATCTCAACTTAAACATTAATGTAAAACAAGTTACAGTTATCAGCAGAAACATTTTTCTTTTATCAGAGAGCAGCAAAACAGTCTATTTTCAGTAAGTGTCACTGTTAGATTGAGGTGAAGTGGTGGAGGTTGTGCTCGCTTCACGCACATGCCCGCTCGCTGCCGCAGTTGAATTGACACACATTGGAAGAGAGACTGATCATCGCTGTTTGTTAGTTTCCAGATTCTATTACTATTTACTAAATAGGACATCCACAGGAGGAAATTTACATGGCAGGGCATTCCCGCAAAACTAAATTCTTTCAGGTAAAGTTATGTAGCCTGTAATTTTAACTTATTTATTTAACTTAATTTTGTTAAATAGGCTACAGCTGTGTAGTGCACAGGAGCCATTGCCATGGTTACTCTCCATAGAGCGCCTGCCGTTTACTCTGGGAGCAGTTGTCTCCT
Organism: Lepomis gibbosus; assembly: GCA_029875015.1. NCBI lineage: Eukaryota > Metazoa > Chordata > Actinopteri > Centrarchiformes > Centrarchidae > Lepomis > Lepomis gibbosus. The sequence continues at coordinate 23,599 of JAPMOB010251871.1, forward strand.
GTTCACCTGAGGAAAGAGCAGCCCTTCGGGGCCAAGCAACTGCGTTGTGATTTTAAGAACATTCCTACTGACATCTTACCCAATACTAATCAACATGCAGTGTGTAGCTCTCCACTTTGCTATGGCTTTTAATTTTTCTCATGTCTTGCTTTTGTTTATCTGCATCTCCCACACGCTGCATCTAACGTAGTCTGCCGAAGCCTCCCTGCGCTGCTTGTTTGGGTGGGTGATTTGGAGGCTGATCAACATCCCACCCCTCCTGTGACCCATGATTTCATTGTATGTGTATTCAGAGCCAGTGAGAAACAGAATTTCAAAATAATAATAATAATAATAATAAAAGCTGCGTTAACATGAGATAAAATAATTGTCTGCGTTAATTAATTAATGCGTTAACGCGATAATAACGTGTTAACTGGCCCAGCCCTAATTTAAAGTCATCAGTGTTTATTTAGAATAATAAATAAAATATTCTAATAAAAAAAATAAAAATTAAAAAAAAGTTAAAAAATTTGGGTGCAAATCAGAATTATGAACTCTGCAAAACGAACACTCCGACATGTAGTCCTTTCTTGTTTTTATTTATTCATTTGAAAGAGTTTGGTTCGATGCATCTGTTTGCCTTTTATCATGTGGCTATGATCGGTACATGTCATTTCCATATCATCTCAGATAACTCCTTTCTGCCTCCTTCCTGGGAAATAATTTGTGTCATGGCTTATCTGCACTCCAGGCACTACCATTTCTCCCATGAATAATATTTCCCTGTCACTCTGCATCAGCCTTTGGAGCCATTTCAACAATGAATAAACAACATATCTGTCATGTATGAATTCAGAGCTAGTTTTACAAGTGGTCACGTGAAAATGTTTTCCTGCAGCATGTGCTGCCTCTTTGCAGGCGAGAACATACATGCAAGGCAAATTTATTTATTGTCTATGTTCACAGTTGCACTGTTGTGTTTGCATTTCAGATACAATTGTGTCTTTATAGTTATGTTTATGACCCTATACCATACATTCTTAATGGTTTGACCAGTCTTGTGCTGTAGTGTAATGTAAACACTGTTGGTGAACTTCTGCCTTTGCCACCTCACTACCTCCCACCGCCAACAGGCACATTAAGAGCCTCTTAAGATCCCTTCACAAATATTGTGGTCCCCGGCAGACTGATCCTTAATCTACCACAAAGCTTATTAGTGCCAAGATTTGCCCAGTTTAAAATGTTCAAACTTCTGTTTCAGGGATAAGAGCTGCAGGGGGGGGGGGGTTACTGCAGGACAGACAATAATTGGACAAACTTTACAGTCAGCAGCTTAGCTTTGGTGGTGGAGTGTTTCTATTGAAACACACAGTACAGTAGAGAATGACCTGTACACTATGCTTCTTATGATTGCTAATATTCAAATTGTTCCAGTACACTGAAAAGGTGGGAAGATCCTTGCTTATAATTAAAAACTACAGAGATTAGACATGTTAAATGATTTTATACACAAAGAAATTGAAAAGGCACAATGTGTAGAATTAGACATTTTCCTACTTTGGTGACCTCCAGTGGTTGTATCCAAAAAGTCACTGTAGCAGACTGACTGCATGAGCATTGTCTCACTACCACCAGAACAAAAATGTACAAGTTGTGGCTTTAATCTGTCAAATGGGCAAGTGTGAATATGTTAATGCATAGATTTCTTTTAGGTGTGTTTTTAAATGTATATTAAATGCTTTCTATGTCTTTTCCCCCCTAATTCACCCATATCAACATTTTAATTTACATGTGTTATGATGCCCCCCATCATCACTCTTTCATCATTGAATGTTTGCTCTGTGTTGCTTTGTGTGACATAATTGTGCTGCCTTTCTTGCAAATACACTTGAAAAATGCATATAGATATCACAAAGACATCGTGGTTTAAAAGACCTATTAGTTGTGCAAAATTCATGTAATGTAACTTTTATAGATTTTATTTGTGTGTGTGTGCGAATGCATTTCTATATATATTATATATGTAAAGACCTGTGTATATATAATCAGATATACATGAATTTAAAGTAAGTAGAAGAAGTAGGAAGCAAAAAGTTTATACAAAAACCTCTCCTAGAACTACATTAACCTCTCTGGTTAAATCAATTAATATGTTTTGTAATGTCTTGTGTTTGTGTTCAGGTTGTGCTATAAGCTACGGATACTATGTCATACCAGACAGCTGGGTGAACAGCTGGCTCCATCAACATTTTGTCCCCATTGCCATTGGAAACACACTGTTCTGTACCAGTCTCTCCTGCTATTCCAGGTAAGAGGTCGCTGCATACATGTCCTTTGCCTCAGGTCAAGAATATAAAATTCATTTTTGAATATAAGGTTTTGGATTTGTGGGAATCTTACTTTCTGGAGTTTAGTTTACTTCACATTTGGCCGGCAGGTTTGAAGGATTGAAAACCGATGTCAAGACAGTTACTTTGGTCTTGAATGCAGATATCTTCTCTGCAACAGCATTTGATCTATACAAATGGGACTTTTTTTGCCTGGAAAATACAAGGTTTTAATGCTTCTCTCAGATTTGTGTTGTTGCCAGGATAAAAAAAAACACCTCTGAAAAGCATTTACGCTATCATGTGATACATACACTCTCGACTGAAGCCCAGACAAATGAAATTCTTTTAGGCTCAGCAGCTCTTAAAGACATGTTGATCCACCGCAACTATGCCTTTTAAATCTTTAAATGAAGCCATTATTGACTGATCTGCAGTAAAGTGATGTATCAGTCTGACCTCAGTTGGTGCATTTGAACATTCGCTTAGAACATTTGATAGTAGATTTAGCTCTGAAGAAATGTTTTTTCCTTAAATCAATATATTCTTTCAAGTATACAACTTATGTGAAATGGAATAATGCTGTGGTCTGCTCCTGCACTGTTGAGTGATTTTTGACAAGTAGAGCCCAACTAATGTTGGATTTTTAAGACCAGTAACGATTTTGATATTTCTGATATATCATCTGATATTCTTTTTTCCCCACTTCTTGAAACTCACAACATAACAAAGTTCATCCCTACCATTTGTTGTGTGTATTTATGAGACCTCACCAAGATAACATGACATTATGCAGTTTAAAAATAACTGATTTTATTGTTGTAAATAGTACTTTGATCAAAAGTACAGCTGATTATGTCAGCTGATTGCTGTGTTTTGTTGTGATTTGTGAGGTTTCAAAGGTGTGATGCCAACAGGGGAGTTGCAGGGTGCCCTCTGATGGACAAACTATGCAACAACAACTCTCATAACATTATTGAAGGATTCATGTTCTATCTCTGTTTCTTTTTTATTTGTCATTTATCGGCTGTTATAAACACAGATACCAGTTTATCTGCAATTAGCTCATATCAGCCGATAATACTGCCGCATTGATTTATCCGTTGGGCTGTAGTGACAACTCAGTGATGGTGTGCCTTTCATTAGGTCAAGGCAACAACACCACTGTCAAAGAGTAATATGAAAAAAAAAGTTAATGAGTACTGTCTTCTGTTTGTCCCACAGGTTCCTGGAGCTGCAGTTCCCGCAGAGAAGTAAAGCTCTAAGGACGGGAGCATTTGTTCTTCCATTTATATTTGATACTGTTCCTCTGTTTTACAGGGTGAGTGTCAATACCGGGCATTTCTGTTTGTGTTTAAGGTCTTTTCTAAGACATATTTAAACAGCTTAGATAAACCGTATGCTCACTTACATTCTTCTCTGACTGAATTTGAACCCCTAATTTCCACTATGAACAACTGTATTTAACAAATGTTGCGTGTGTTTGTGTTATTATGTAAGTGCTCAGTGCTGATTAGTGCAAGGCTTTCATACTTTGAGCAGGACTTTGGCTCACTGAACCACACTAATGTCCTTTCTTCATCTAATACTCATGTATTGCTAGGGCCAGGTAATAAAAAAATAATGCTAATTATTGCAATATAATCAGTATCACAAATCAATCAAGTATTTGATTATTTATTAGAATTGCAAACGAATTAGCATTTAATTTTACTATTAAGTTGTTTATTTTGTTGAGGAAAAGGGACTAAAAAAAGAGTTACTGGTCATATTTTTTGAAAAAAGATTAAATCATAATTGTTTTGAATTTTCTACCTCTGATATGTGAAGTTATCCACTGTTTGGTATCAAGTGTTTGTTACATTCTGACCATAAAATATAGTTTAACCACACTGTTAACCATCTGGCCCTTCAGTTCAGTCTGTTGGCATTTTTATTCAGTATTTTAACTTCTCTGTTACTTTCGAAGGGTCTTCAGATAAATCTGTTGGTTTCTGAATATATTTAATTTTAAAATCTGTCTGTTTTTCTGTGTGTAGATCCTACTCTGCTGCGAAGGAAGCTGCAATGTGACCGAAGCCTTGTACAGTCACTGTTACCATGTCCTTTTTGCCTTCCTCACCTGCTTCCTGTTTACCGCCCATCTCCCAGAGAGGTTGGCCCCAGGGCGCTTTGACTACTTTGGTATGTCCTTCATGAATGTTGATATAGGTTTTAACCGGCTTGTTTGACACAGTATACGCTAATTAATACTTCAAATCTTGATGCCAGTAAGTCAATCTGACTGTGAGTGTGTCACACTCCTGTTTCTTTCTTAATCGCCAGTTGCTCCAGGGGAGTTATAGATGACATTTTCAATCGGCAGCTCCCAGGTGTGATTGGGTTTAACTTTATGAATTAAAAGTTTGAAAAAGAGGAGGGATGTAAAGGGAAAATTAAACAGTGAAACACCATGTGCTCTACAAATTTGCTCTCAGCCATAAAATTAGCAAGATTTTATCTTCCACATTGGGCTGTAACTTAAATATGCTGTCTTTTGTCTTTGAATGTTTCCTCTGCTGACTACTGGACAGTTGACCCAAAACAATGGGTCTGTATCAAACAGGCTTTTGATTTGATAGTGTGGAAACTTATACAAACTTTTCTGACAGTTTCTTTGCTGAATGAACAGTTGTTTATCCTAGTAAGGTTTTAAACAGGCCGTGTTTTTTTTAAATCTAAAAAGCACACGTGATACACACGCTACTCATAGTGCAAAGGAAGAGCCGCTGTGTTTGTATTGTGTAGAATAGGATATGGTTTGCTAGTGATTAAAAAAAAAAGAAAGAAAAAAAATGCTCACTAACAGTAGTTGCAGTAGTTGAAAGACAGTGAAGTTAAGTGAAATACACCTCAATAACACTGCATTTGATTACAAAACCTTACCTTAAGAAATTAATGAATTATTAATGATGAATACAAAATATAACCTCTGTCAGAACATACAATTATTTGTGGTGTAATCTTTAAGTGATATTTTAATGCTGTTGGTGATCTGACTATTCTGTGTCCCTACTGTTTTGTTGTTTTTAGTTATTTTTTATGAGTTTAGCACAGTCTAAGGTGATGTATTCAAGTAGCTTGTTTTATATGACTAACAGTCTAAACCCTAAAGAGACTCTGTTTACTGTTAAAGAAGCACAAAATCCAGTAATCAAATAATGTTTGGTATTTATACAAACAATATTGGTTCAAAAACTGTTACAAATAGGGCTGCAACTAATAAGTATTTGAATCAACAATTAATAAACGAATCATTTAGGCTATAAAATATCAGAAAATAGTGAAATGCCTATTACAAACTGACATCTTTAAATGTGTTGTTTTGTCCAAGATATGCAAAGGGGAAAAAAGCAACCATACCTCATTTTTGAGAAACTGGAACCAGAGAGTATTTAATTATTTTTTCTGGATAAATGATTTAAACAATAAATCAGTTATCAAAATTGTTGTTAATACATTTTCTGTTGATTGATGAAATGATTAATCGGCTAATTGTTTCATCTCTAACTGAAAACTGAGTTCTCCAGTTGGCAGTGCAAAGGTGAAGGATTCCGCCATGTTTTCCATATCTGTGACACTGACTTGTCTTCCTTTCTCACCCAGGCCACAGCCACCAGCTCTTCCATGTCAGTGCCGTGGTGGGGACCCATTTCCAGATGGAGGGCGTGATAGCGGACATGATGTCAAGAAGGGCGTGGCTTTTGGCCCAAGGAACAATGCCTTCCTTCTTGGAGACCATTGGGGTTCTGGTCATCAGTCTCATCCTCAACCTGGGCATCATTGGCATATTCAGCGCCCCGCTGCTGTGGAAACCCTGCCATACCTCCAACCAGCTGCACACATCAACATGCGAGCGCAAGGAGCAGTGACGCCATTTTTTTTCCACCAACAGCCACAAAATGGCTGATTCACTTTCCAAAGGAAAGGTTTGGGCTCTTTGTCTGTCTCAGCCATGTGTGTTTGAGATGACTAGTAATAGTTTAACACCAATAGTTTTATCATTCAGAGATTTTGACATGTTATGTTCAGTGCTAAAGCATTTTTAACAGTGTTAGATACCTGAAGCATTTGTTCGTGTGTTGACTCAGAGGACCCAGTCACATTAATTGAAGCCTTTTTCCGCTGTTATTAAGCTCGTATATGAGAGGCTGCAAACCTGTCTACCGTGTACAAATGTCTGTTTAATTTATTTTTAAGGTTCATCAATGTGCATTTAAAAATGCTCTGGGTTGAAGGAAGCATAATGTAGTAACACAACACCAGTGCCTTATTGTAGAATGACACTTCATTTACAATGTTTACAGTAGATAACTACAAGGAAAAGTTTAAATCTCAAACTGGAAACATCAAATGTTGCAGTTTGCAGGGAGTATATTTTGAAACAATGATGCTTCTTTTTGCATGTACTTGGCCAAAATGCCCTTAACTTTATTAAGGATTTATTTAATTGTAACAGTCTTCAGTTTATTCAACCCTCATTCAACTCTACATAATATGATGCAGATTGGGTTGCCAGCTCTTATACTGTATAACGACCTATTGATTCCACTCTGCACATACTGGAATTGATTTGCAGGCCAGTGTGGTTCTTTTTCTGATTGCCTGCCTTATTATGAACCCCACGATCTGCCTTCAACAGAAAAAATAAAATCTTACAGCAGGGCTGTGATTAAAAGACAGGTACCATTTTTATACCAGTACGTTTTCATGGCAACGCTATTGCGGCCTCATGCCCCCTGAAGGTGTTCAACCATTTTCATGTTCTTAGTAAATGGCACAATTTTCTCTTGTTCTTCTATCACATATAATAAGATCCTTTTCTGAACATTTATAATGTAGGATAAGTATAATAATCACAAAAAAATTTGAATTCACCTTTATCCATTTGCATATTTCCAGTCCAGTCAACTATTATCAGTTGAATTAAGAGTGAGGCAGAGAGGAAAAGTAAATTTATTCATATTTCGGGGTAGCATTAACATGGGAGTCCGGTGGTGTTGTAGTATTTTGGTGCATAGAAAGTGTAACAAACCAGTAATACTCCTTATATACAGTGGTTATGGTCTTGTTGTCCCATGAGACTGTTAATATACATTTACCACTGAATGTATATATTATTACTTGTTTATGAGCATAAACAGGAATTAGGATGAGTAAACTAAAGATTCACACTGAAAAAAGACCCTCTTATCAAGTTATTTTTGACTGTATATAGCTTTGTTTTCTTAAAACAAGTGGAAAATGTAAAAGATCTTCCATATTGGAGCTGAAATGATTAGTTTATCAATTAGCTGTAAGTCTTTTAGTATCTTAGTGTATTTGGAGAATCATTTCAGTCACTTTTCAGGCAAAAATGTTAACCATTGGCTGGTTTCAGACTTAAGTTTTCATATTTTCCTGTTTCTCTGTTTTATATGATTGTAAATTAAATATATTTAGGTTTTGGCCTGCTACTTGGACAGAACTGTGGTAAATTGTGATGAGCATTTATCCCGTTTTATTATATTATTTATTTAAAATTTTAAAGAGAAAACAGTTGAATAATTGAGGCAGAAAATGGCAGATACATCTAACATATTCCATATTCGGGAAAAATAAAAATAAAAAATTTTTCCCACTTGTTTTAAGTAAATAAAACTTTGACTTGATAAGATGCATTAATTGTATTATTCATTAATAATGTTTTCATAGCAGTACTGTACAGCCTATGGTTCAGATACTGCCAATGAAGTATTGTTTAATAGGTTTTAATGAGAGAGGGTGTCGCACATTTTTAACATCTCTATCGTAGCTCTAACATACCGTAGGTACAGATTTCAACAGTCCTCATTTTACTTTACAAACACATGGAGGGCTGGTCTGTATAAAACATGTTTTCAAGCATATAGGGCACAAATTAAACTTAGTTCCACCAGTAACACCAGTAGTTCATACACAACAACCCACTGGAGGCATGTGGCTAACACACACTCACACATACGTCTTTTACCTGTGTTGTTAGAGAGTTTGATAAGAGGGGAAAATGTATGTGATATTATAGGAATGAGGTTTGCTACAGGTCCAGGGTGGATATTGAAATGTCAGACGCAGAGTGAATATGTAGCATGGGGCACACACAAACACACTGACACATGCACACACACTTTTCTTTTAGAACAGGGGATTTATTTTAAAAAGTTTTCAAGGTTAGCATGCAGGGTGAAAGTCACATCGCCTTTTTTGTCACGCACAAAACAGAGCAATATTTGCTCTCGATATATCCACCAACTGTGTTTTATCTCCATCCCATTGTTATTTTCTTAACAGTCATCATTACAGAGTTCTTCGGCTTGACCCTGTTGATTCCTGGAATTGCATTATTACTGGCTTCTGATGTGGTTCTTTGTTATGAACCCAGAATAGTTTGGAACTCATTTATTTCCGAGCTGTTGTTTTTTCCCCCCCTCATCTCACTCAATCTCAGGCGCTCTGCGTCTCTAGTGTTTTCAGCAGCTTGACAGTTATAAAGCTGAGAGATGCTGAGCATCGAGTCTTCCACCTCGAACAGATCAATGCTTGTAACACTTTTCTGAATTGCATTTTTACACCTACTTTGACCAAATTATCAATGCCAAGTCCAGAAATTCTCCAGACCAGATCACTGTTGCTTTGAAGGCTTTTTGTTGTGTAAATCTTGTCAGATGCAGATTGTAATTATCAGAAAAAATGGGAACTTTTCTTGTAACGACTTAAAAAAATACAGTGTACTGATGGATGTTTGGTAACGTGAAATAGAGAGCAAAGATGAGTGTGGGATGAACCATTTGATACAACAAGAGTTTTTGTGTCAAAAAGGGTTTGAAACACAAGGTTTGAAAGAGTTATTGGTGCCTTTTTTATGTTTTATACCACTTTTCTTTTGATATAATACTCTGTTTGTTCCTTGTCCATTGACAAAAAGCTACTCTTAAAATGTATAAATACTTATTTGTTCTTTGCTGTGAATAATTTGTAATTTGGTACTTTGTTCTACTAGACATGTGAAATAAATTCAAGCCTTTTATAAATGGAATAATTATCACTGGAATAATTTCAAGTGTCTTAAAACAGGATTCCAGTTTACATTTGTACCATGTGATCAACACCAATTAAGATTATAATCAGCCCAATTTCAGCTGATTTAATTTACTAATAATATAGTACAAGTGTGAACACAGTGTATAAGCATATTGTACTGTTATATAGGGCTGCAGCTAACAATTATTTTCATTATCAAATAGTAAATGAATGGTTTTGTCTATACATTGGCAAAAAAGTGACCAACAGTTCACAATCCAAAAATATAAAATCATGTATGATAAAGAAAAGCAAAAACTGATGTTTAGGAGGAAGGAAAAAGCAAATGTTTGGGATAACAGTTATTTGATTATCAAAGGAGTAGTGCAACAGTACTGTTTTATATACATGCATATAACATGAAGATATGCAACTTATCATCTACAACAGTGCAAAATACAAAAAAATGTATTGTCTTTGAATAAAGCAATTTAAAATTTGGACCAAAAAATAATATTTTTGTTAGCAGACAACTGGAGATCCTTCATTATTAACACCAGTCTCATTCTGAACAGTGTTTGTGAGCGACCAGCAGAGGGCAGAACAGTACAATAAGAGAGTATCCTTCAGGTTGAGCAGCTCCTATGTGCTGTTCAGCTTACTTTGCCTGCAGTATTGTAACAGTGTGTGAATCCCCAAATCTTTATCTGCAAAAAAATTCAAGTCTTGCTTGACATCAGGTGAAAAATCCCTCTAGTCCAGTCCAGTAAGAAATGTGGTCCTATACTCCTTCAAATCTGATTTTTCTTAAACTTTTTTGACTTGTTTCCAGTGAAGAAATCATGTGTTAAAACATATCACTGCAGAAAAATGTTATTTAATTCTTCAAACCTAACTGGTGTGAAATGATCACTCAAAATTTAAAGATGCAGGAAGCCTGGTACATTAAATGGCTTGTAAAATGTAGATTTCTCCTACTGCAGTTCATCATAATAATCTTTTTGAAGTGAGAATTTTTATAAAATTTGGACTACAGCTACAGGCTGCAAACACAGTTTAGCACAAATGTTAGGCACAACTTTTATACTAAACTAGTACACAATGCAGACTCGATAACAGCGACCTCCAAATCAAGTTTTTTTTCATTGTCACTCTTCCTTTTGAGGTTAGATGTGAATGCTTTGATTTTACTGATAGTTTCAGCATTTTGTGAAGGAGTTCTCTTCCTATTCAATCATTGTTTTTAATGTCTGAAAGAATGAATAGTAAGAATACAGAGTTATTCGTTATTGTGGTGTGTCGGCAGTGGACACAGACCAAAATTAATCTGCACTGCCATTATCATAGAAGAAATAATTACCATAAAAAAATCTATATCCTGCATACATGCATTATACAATGAGGTGGAAGGAAAAGGAAAGTTTCCCGCTGTAAAGCTCTAAAAGGAGTTCCACATTAATAATGGCCTCATTTCCAGCTCTTATTATACATACTCCATATCTAACCAGGCTAGAGACTCTCAAGTGCTTATTAAAAAGGTTAATTCTAAAAACCACAAATGGAGCCCTTAAGGATAACGGGGACAAAAACTACAGAGTGTACTAATCCTATCTGGCCTAAATCTGCTTGTAGACACTAGAAGAAACAATAAACCAGACACGAGTCCTCCAAGTGTTTTCATCCCCCCTCCCTCCCCCCATCTACACCAGAGAAGGTAGAGAGAAAGAAAGAGACGATAGCATTACTCACAATCCATTACCACTCCCTGGAGACGCTCTGCATACAGAGTGATCGAGGAAGGGTGGTGGTGGTGGTGAGGGGGGTTGGTAGTGTGAGGTAGAGAGAGGGGTTTGGCTTTGGAGGGTGTTTGTTTGCTGGAGGGCCAGTGGTAAGGCAATATGAAACTTGATTATTCCTTTTCAATAACCGTCTGCTGAGCATCCCGTGGAGACGTCGCAGGTTGCTGATTAGTTCGTCAAAATAATAGAAGGCTCTTGAATAGCCTTGTTAAGATGTCTAACTTTAAATACAGACGGCAGCCCAAATCATTGTTCGCTCTGAAGCATACGATAATGATGGATTGACTGATGCAGAGGGATGTTCCTGCACTCAACAATGCAAGGAAAATAAGTAAATTAATAAATAAACATAAATGTACTAATGATGTAAAGAAAATAGTTAAAGGGTGAAAAACTATAAATTGTTAGGGCTCCAGTAAAATAAGCATATCAAATATTGTCAATAATGTGATAAATTAAGGCAATTCAAAATGTGAATCAGAGCGGCTTCTTGGTTCTGCTTTTAACAGTACTGGATGTGAATTTGGATAGCTTAACTTTGGTCCAGTACAATCGGTGGAAACACCATTAAACTGTATAAAAGTGACATACTGTTATACAGTTTACATGGATTCTGAAATTTCTATACCTAGATCCACCTCCCACTGGGAGTTAGGACTTGTCATATGTTCCTCATTAATAAAGAATATACAGAATGTCACCTGTCTTTCCCCTTCTGGATGATGTGATGAGGCTGCAAAAAGTATCTGAAGAAGTGTGACCTGGACAATCTGCTCAAAAGAGGCAAAACAGCCATTTATAAACATGTTTTTAAATGAACAAACCCCTTGATTGAGTTTTTTCAATGGGAGCAAGTATCCAAATGTTTAAAGAGTGAATAACAAATGGGTTAGAAGTGTATTTGGTAATGGGCTCTGAATATGCCAGACTGGAGCATAATATAGCGAATAATAAGGTGTTCTTTCAAGACTCTCTCCCTAGAATTAGGTTGAGCTGTTACTTCATTACTTTCTAAACAATAGGAAATCATTTTGATATTCGCTGCCCAAAAGTTAAACTGAAAGTCCAAGCCCTCCCTGCTGAGGAGGTGTCTGTAGTATGGCTTTGTGTATAAGTGGATTATTTTTATTCCAAATGAAGGAAGAAAGCTTTCTATCTAGAGAATCGAAGAATGTTTTAGCTGAGAAGACTGAAACATATAAAGAAACTTGGGCAATGTGTTAATCTGTGTTAGTTATAGTTAATTCTACCTGCCAGAGATAAAAGTAACAGATCCCAACGACCAACATCACCCTTAAGACAGGACAGAGAGGTGAGAAATTTGCTGAGAAAAGGTCTTTAAATATGTGTGTGAACCAGACACTAACATATATTTCCATGCACAGTTGTATGCATTCTCTCATTGCCAAATTTATGGGCATCAAGTCACTGTGTGTTCACAAACCAGAAATTTTGCCAAATTCACTTAAGAGATTAAGAACCACAGGAGGAGATGAGAAGGGGTCAGACAGATAGAAGGCTGCAGCCCTTTTTTAAAAGTTTATTTTTAAGGGCAGATGATATACAAAGTGCTGGAGTAACAATACTTGAAGATATATTTGTTTTACACATTAATACAGAGTATGTACATTTAGTATTTTACACTTACAGTACAGGCATCACAATGGTTTGTACACTCTTTCACCCACTAAATGTTCAATTTGGCTGAATTTAGACTTTTTTTTACCCCCCATGGTTGCGGCCTCACATCCAGTTTCTGTTTCAGTGCCATCTGTCCCTCTCCTGGAGTTTCACTCACTTTAATCCATCTGTTACCTCTAAAACCATCTCAGTGTAGCACCTCCCCACCATCTTGCCCCCTTACTGTATTTCACTGCAGTGCTTTGATTTTGAAGGTTGCTACAGTAGCACGTTGAACATTGCTAATTTGTACAAAAAACACTCCTAAGTCTCGCAGGCAGCCCACAGGAGTTCTCTGGAAGTATTTTTTTGTTCATATTTGACAGCAAAACAGACAACATTAATTGTAAACACACACATTCACTGCTAATATGACATTTTGTTTTTTAAAAATAGTCATATGATACACTAGATTTGATATATCAGAAACAAACAAGCTTTCAAAGGTGTTGATTGTACAACTTTGAAATCTTATATACATTTACTGAGTCTTTGACTAACTTCCCATATCAAAACGTATCCAAAATCTGTGACTTTACTGTACAAATGACTGTCTGCTGTACCCAAATCTGAAAAAATGGTTTTCATTTTCTGACCCATAATGTGGAGTGCCCTCTCTTGTAATCATCTGTTTCATTTTCTAATTTTCTTTCAACACAAGTGTTGGCTGTAGAGTCGTAAAAATCCACCACAGCTCAGCTCACAGACCTTTGCAGGGACTTAAGAGCCAAATTCCCTGACAAGCCATCATCTGATGTATACAGTTACTTCAAAAGGTATCCATGCATGTCCCTCTATCAGGCTGAACCCACTTCAGATAAACATTAACACTTTGGTAAACATTTGACAGGCTTCCAGAGAATGACGGAGCAGTAAACGGGGGATTGGGGTAAAGCCAGGATGAGGCAAAACTGAAGGGAAAGGCCACTGCAGACAGTTAGTCCATCAAGCATTGAGGTTGGAAAAGCAGCAACTGGGAGAATTGGGGCATAATTAAACCAACAGGAACCTGGTTAAAGTAATTGCCCCTGATTAGAGTAATTGGATTCAACAGGTTTTAGGTCTCAAATCAAAACCTCAATTTCCCCAACCTCTGAACTCCACTTCCTGGTTGGTTCTCTGCCCCTTTAGCCCAGGATATCCAGGTAAACTGGCGGGTTCTTGACCAGGGCCAGCAGGCGGCTGTGGATGTCCTTGATGATCATCCTCTGCTGGGGCTCTCTCTGCCAGCAGCCCTGCATCAGCAGGTACACCTCCTTGGGGCAGGTGCGTGGCCTTTCCAGTTCCCGTCCCTGTGTGATGCATTCGATTGCCTGTTGAGGTGGGAATTCCAAAGAATTACATATTAACAGGATATATTGTGTATCTGTTCTCAGTTACTCCAGGAGAAAAAAAGAGACATGTGTCAGTTCAACTTGGAACCTCAGGTCTCTGGAGAGTAATTTTAAATTTGCCTGCAAACTGACTTCTCTTTATTTCACCCAAATAAAAAAAATCATATTATCTCACTTACTGTACCCTAGTGGTGTCAAGTAAAGCCTGACCAATACTAGATAGTTTATAGGCCAATATGGACAGCCTATTTGAGATTTTAGACATGACTGAGAGTCTACAGCCCCACTAGCAGCTCTGTGAGGCAAAACAACATCAGCATGTTAACATGCAATATTTAACATGTTTAACTTATCAGCGTGGTAGTATTGGCTAATTAGTACTAAACACAAAGTACAGCTTGTATGCTAGCAATATTCCGTAGATGGTAGTAGCATGACTGGATGGCCTTGTTGTATTTCTCAAAAGTGAGTTTAGTGTGAAAGAGCACACCCAGGTTCCTAACATTTGGTTGATAAGGGACCAAGAGAAGACAGGATACAAGGGTGCATATTGTCACTAGCAATGACAAAGATCTTTTATAGTTTAAATTTAAAAAAAATTAGAGAATTTTTAAGACTGGAGAGATTTGGAGTCTCGGCAGACTTTACTGTATTTTGTCATCAGTGTAGCAACGGAATGAAATTGTATGTCTATGCATAATGTCGCCAAGTGGGAGTAAATAAAAATAAAATAAGTTGACCCCTAAGGGATTCTACAATATGAGTGAGGGGATACATGGTCACCACTAGAAACAAAACATTTCTGATAATGATATTGAAGTTGACTGTAATTTATAAGCCACTTCAGAGCTGTCCAAAATGTACCAACCCAGTTCTGCAGCCTCTCAATCAGAATTTTGTGCTCATTTGTGTCCAAAGCTGCACTACAATCTAGCAGTACAAGGACAGAACCTAATAAGCAGTCTCAGACTCTCTCACATAGGCAATCTTCAAATCTTCTGGGACTCAGCCAGAGGATAAAGAACTGTTGATTATTGAGAGCAACCAAGGGACAGTCACATCCATTACATGCCAGAGACATTTAGGAGGCATTATGTGCTTGATGAGCGTTTGAGGTGTGCCACAGTGATCATAAGCTCATTTAAAGAAACTGGCATGAAACCTGATAAAATAGGAAGGTTGGGGCAGTGGACATCAATAAAATAATCAGCAGACACAATTTCTGATTGTATCTCACAGATTTTATCATTAAAAAGGTTGAAAAACTTGGGACATTCTTCACTAGATGACACTGATTAAAATGTACAGGATTTAAAAGATGGTCCACAGTGTTAAGAAGATCTCTGGGGCTGTGCGTTTTAACAGTGAGTAGTTGGCTCTCACATTCCTAACCTGTTCATTAAAATAAATCATCAACTCTTTTATCTAATGTACATGAAGCCTTGTCCTCCTCCACCTCTGTTCTCCATTATTTTCTGACTAAATGATCAACTCCTAGTTAGCAGTCACTGATGGAACTGAGGAACAATGTTGATGGAACGAGTCTGCGGTTTCTTTAATGTAATTTTTCAACTCTGTGAGCACCACATGATATTACATTCAGCTGCATTGTATTGAAGAGGCAGCAGAAATTTAAAAGACAGATCAAAACATGGGCAGATAAAAGAAAGCTGCATGGCAAATTTTATTTAAATTCTCGCAGTGTGTAAAATTCATTCAGAGAGACTTTCTGAATCAGTAATGGTGCACCAAGGACAAACAGATTGGGACAACAACCTTAGTTATCTACAGATTTACAGATATGTGTCCATTAGCAGACCTCTGGGACAAATGAGAGCAGCAATAATATGAATAACCTCCAACTCTGACACTAATGGCTAGGATGACTGAGTTCACACGCTCTTGGTGCTCAGTGAATAAATCACTGTCGAGGATGAGAGAGAGAGAATTTCACAGCGCTCTTTGTTTGAAGGGTTACTGACTCAATCTCTTTGCCATTGTTAACCTTGGCGTGATACAATGAACAGAAAAGTCCTGTCAGCGCTGAGCGTCTTCACGCCAAAATGGCCCGTCAGTTAGCCTCACAGCTCAACAAAAACGCTCATAATGGCCGTTCAAAATGGCCTCTGTCGCCATGGCATGCCAAGCCAGTATTTTGGGATGATTTATCTCCGCTACTGCGTGTTTAGGCAACAGGATAATTTCACCTGTCCCTCATTGGCCGAGACAGATTAGGTTAACAAGGTTAAAGCTCATTGGCCCTGGGCAAAATTGAGAGCCAATCAGATTAGAATTGAGTGCCTGAGAAAAGTGATCTACCCTTCTCTTGAAAGGAGAGAGGGTTTCGGCCTGTAATAGCACCACTGTGGTCCCACTTCTTGGTCCTCGAGCTGAAAAGGCTAGACCAGACTGCCCTTAATTACTATGAACGTATTGATTAGTTTAAGAGTGCAGAGCGGTGAAAAACTTCAGCAACTGAAGACTCTATGACTACGATGGAAATGTTTTGTTCTGCAAGCTTAAATTATGTGAAAACAACTAAACATTTCAGGCTGCCATTTACAAATATGTTTGCACTAGTATAGTGTGAAATAAATCTAGTTAATTTAACATATTTAAATAAAGTGGCTATAATAAATATTTTTATACTAACAATTAATCAGATGATAATGTGAAAAACAATGTGACAATTTGAAAGGGGTTGCTCGTAAGTAAAGAATCACATGAATCTGCAGCTCCCTTCAGCTTCAAGGAGCTTACGTTTCAGCTCATTTTACTGTTATTTTACTGTTTTGGTTCACTCTCACTGCTCTCATAGCACTGTTTTCTGGCCACAGTAGTCAGCTGTTTTCAGTGAAAAAGCTCTAAAAACCCAGTGTACACTACACGCTTAACACCAAAAAGCAGACAGACACAGTTAGCAACTAGCTACTGAACATAGTGGAGCCATAGTAGAGACCAAAAATAGAGGTAAAAGAGAGCAAATATTGGACTTACGTTCACCAGATGGTCAAAAACACATCTCCAAATGAATGATAATGTTGCTTTGTTGCTGCTGGATGTGTAAATGGGCAACAAATTTGCTAAATTAACTTAAAAGGTGATGATATGTCAATGTTGTGTTCAAAACACTGACATTTTGGGAAATATGCCTATTTGATTCTTTTTCCGAGACTAATTAACAAGTTGTATCTAGCTGTACCAAATTAAGTGTAAGTTGTGGTTTTATGGGGAGTTAAGTATTAGACAATTTTATGGTGGCAGTAGGCAAGTTTTCGTCAGCTTTGCTAGCATTTGTACTACTGTAGCTGGTCAATAGTAACTTCATCTCCACAGACAATGCAGGTAAATCAGTATGAAGCTAACCAACAATATTTGGAAATACCAGAAGGAAAAACTCGGAAAAGATAATTCCCTGTTGTTTCATCTGTCTAGTTCAAATGGACAGTTCACCCAAATCACACAAAATACCCCAACACAATTTAGTCAGTAGCCAGATTGCCTCATAGTTTTAGTTTCATCTGTTGAGGTTTGGAGATCAAATTCAGTTACCCCATGCCAAAATAAATTCTGATGTCTGACAGGAAATCTGAGCACACGGTATCAAGTTAAAACCGGTGAAGTACTAATCTCCGCCCACAAGGGCAGAGAAAAAGCACTCTGTCATTAGGAATTTTGACACTTTGGGTGAGCCACAATCATTCGTATTTGGGTTTAAATGTGCTTCCTAAATGCCAGCATCTGCATACATCTTTTGCAAAGTTAATTTGGGCGCTGTTTTCTGTGGTGGTATAAAAGATCTACTAAAATGCTTCCTGGCAACAAGAAAGAATAAATTATTTGCCAATTCGTCTTTGTTATTATTGACCTTCGAAGTTATCGATTTGATCGACTTTCCACCCAAACCTACCTCACTGTTGGAAAGCTGGTACCAGGGCTGTTTGCCATAGGTGAAGATCTCCCATAGGACCACGCCAAAGCTCCAGATGTCGCTCTCTGTGGTGAACTTCCTATACATGATGCTCTCTGGGGGCATCCAGCGGATTGGCAACATTGTACGTCCACCCACCTGAGGAGGAAGACAAGGCAATGAATGTATGCTAACTCTACACCCAGTATAATTTTTTATGTAAGGGAATGTAAAACAGATCATTTTACATACATATTACATGTATTGTATAATGGAAATCTCATGGTGATAGTTTAACTGTACTCCGTTGTTGATGGAAATAAGAAGAGATGCCATTTTTTAGTAACAGACATCTTAAGCAAATCTCTAATAGATTCCTGTTCCTGTTCATCCTTGAACTACCTATGACTAACTGGTAGAGCAACTCGAAATCAATGTGCGGCAGGCAATCCGGACAATAAGCCTTTTAACATCCAAAATAGCTTCAATTCAGAGTATTTTAATTCAATGTTAAAAAAGAAAATGGACACGCAGACACCAAAATCACCAGGGGTAATCTAGTCTGTAATGCTTTGCTAAATTTGTGAGGGTTCAGAGGAGTTGTCCATCGACATGGTAATGTCATTAATGACTGGAGTACATGAAAAGCACTGTTTCACTAATGTGAAAAGAGGGAGGAACCTTTATTAGTGCAAATTCATCTGTACGAGAGAGAAATCATGCAAATCAAAATAACGTTTGCTAATCAGAATCAGGTGATTTCCTGCTTCTCAGATCCCACAGAGGCCTCTCAAACTGAAAAACAGCAGTATTGATAATCAATTTGGTTGAAACCTTTCACCAAATAGAAAATACAGGTAATACAATGAAGTACTCCGCAATCTCACACATGTTACTAGTTACATACATTATTGATCAAAATGTACAATAAACGACTCTTACATTTGTGCAACATGTCTCTAGACAATTTCTATTTCAAAAGGACATACTTTATTTTAAAAAAAAAAAGTAATAATTACCTTTACAAACTAGCTGATAGCCTCAGAATTAAAAGTTTATTATAAATGTTCAAGTAATTTGACTTTTCAGCAGCTATCAATATCTCAAAGCGCTCATAGAATAAACTTATGTTTCGTGTTTAAGCAAACAAAAATGTGAACTGTATCTACAGCTTGTGGCTTAAACAAAACATATTTAGCTGGTTTGTTTACATTAGTTTTTTGTTGATAGTCACTGAGACACTGAGATTGGATCCTCTAATTTTTGTTAATGCTGAATGACAGAAATCAAGGTACGATCATCCCCCTCAGGTGGCACCATATTCTCTCACCGAATCAAAGTCTTATGGGAATGATTAAGAAGTTTAAGCGTCCTTAAACTATAGTATAGGATAAAAATCCAAAACACAGTGTTTAATAGGAGTACATTGCTAAATGCTAGCTCTGATAAGTCAGCACCTCTCATTCTTGGAAAGTCTCGACCAAAAGGAAAACTGCACTTTGGACTGTCCCTTGACTGCTAGAACACTAAAAAAGGTGATGTTTGGAGAGCAGTACTGGGCATTGATCTCAAATTTGTTTCATCTGCCTCTGTTCTAAACTGTAACGTCTCCAAGGGTCTGTCAGATTTCCTCCAGCTGATTAACTTTGCTGATCACCTGATTGCTTGTAACTGGACATTATCAGACAAAACTAAACAGAATTTAATTTCATTCATTTCATAGCATTGGTGTAAATTTTTTCAGAGTGTTCACAGCGTGTGATTATCCAGAAGAACCAGGGTATTGTTTCTGGAAAAACAATTTGCTGTTTTTTTTTAAATCACTTTTCAGCGCTTTGAGCACCACAGACAAATTTTCATTCACCGGTGTAGCAGCAGACATGTCACAAACAGATGCTGAACACATAAAAGCTAAACTATTTACAAGGCCAGACAACATTAAGGCTTCGTAGAAAAAAAATCCTGCTTTTGTAATTCGGCTGGACACCATAGTCAAGCTTTCATCTTAGATCCAAATAAACCTGGGGAAAAAAACAAAACTCCTGTCTTATCTTTTCAAGCCATCTTACCCGATAGTAATCTGTGCTGTAGATGTCTCGGGACATGCCAAAGTCTCCAATTTTGACCACTAGGCCCTCCCCCACCAGACAATTGCGAGTTGCCAGGTCGCGGTGGACAAAGTGCAGTGATGCCAGGTAGACCATGCCTGAGGCAATCTGGGCGGCGATGTGCAGCATCTGAGGCAGAGTGAGTTGACCCAGCGGGGGCATCTTCGACTCCTCCAGGATGCGAGCATCAGGGCCGTGAGCACTGCAGGAGCAACATAAGGAACATTTGAGTGTTTTTGGACCAAGGCAGCTTGATTCTACATCTATTCCAGATCTTATTATAATAATTCTTTATTAGACAGCTGACAGGGAAATATGTGAGATGAGAAAGGGAAAATTAGACCCAGGCAGTGTAAGAACTATTTACTCTACTTAAGTTTAAGTACTAATACATCAATGTGAAATGAATTACAATTAAGATTCCTACATTCAAAATCCTATGAAAAAATTCTGCTTAAGTAAACGTACACGTAAACAAATACGATCAGCAAATAGTCAGGAAACAAGGAGTCTTGTTGCAGAAAAATGGCTCATGTGACTGATGTAAATAAAATACAACATTATTAGACTGTTACTAATTGTAACATAGCTGGTTGAGGCAGACTTGGTTTTAACTACTTAATATACAGTTAAGTAGTTTAGTCCAATGGCTCCCAACCTAGGGGTTGGGCCCCTTCAAAGGGTCACAAGATGAATCTGAGGGGTCTTGAAATGATTAATAGGAAAGAAAAGAAGAAAAAACAATGTTTTCCTACACAGATCTGTATTCATTCTTTGTACTTGTCTCTAATCTTTACTTTTTGTGCATTAATGTATCATTTAACCTTGCTAGATCTTGAACAATTCAATGAAACCATTTAAGGAAGTTTAGAGGATCTATTTGGTGGAACTGCTACCAACTCTGAAACAAGACAAGAGGCTCCATCTAGACATTTTGGTTTTATAAGGAGTCGCAATTCCAAAAACTTACAAATCACTGGTTTAACCTATAACAATGCTCTTTCTAAAATGTTCTGATGTTTTTCATGCACACTCTTAATCTGAAAAGTACCAGTTGTCAAATAAATATAGTGGAGTATAAATTATATTATTTCCCTCTGAAATGTAATGGTGTAAAAGTATAAGTAGCATGAAATGGAAATACTCAAGTAAAATACCTCAAAATTGCACTTAAGTACAGCAGTTAGGCCCTGGTGGTTTTATTTCCACCACCAAACTGCCACGTGGATTGTGATTAGCACCTTTGGATGACCCAGGATGTCATATGTGTTGTGTCAAATCTGTCTGTTTTTATTGTCAAAGGTAAATAATCTTAGATTGTTAAAACTCTTAAGTAAGTTACTCAGTTCATTTTTCAGTGAAAGCACAAAAATGACACTGCTGTCATTTCCCTTTTTTATTTAGGGAATCTTTGCAGTGCTGTGGGGAATCATATAGACTGAATTGGTTTTATTTTCTGCTCTGGAGCTGAACTCCTGACCACTGTATAGTGCACAATCACACAGATTTCCATTTGAACATAACATGCTGGCCTCTGCTATCCTTCTCTGTTCCTATTGGCTGTTCAGATTAATCAAATGCTGGGATTGGGCTCCTAGTATGAGCTCCCAGTATGTTGTTAACTATGGAATCAACCTTGAGTGACCTGAAGGCCAATGACCTCAGCATGCAATCTGCAGATTGACCATTTCTGATGTATATGAGCTCTTGAGAGCATTACAGACATGGTTGGCGTGACCACGCCATACTAAAGCCATTTAACAGTGATGGTTAATAGAAAACATAAGGCTTGTAATACGCCTACAATTGATTTGCAATAATGCAATTCAGAGATGCAGAGCACATTGACTCTCAGTTGTTCTTGTGGATCATAAACACCCACTCTCACATCTAACTCCAGCCTAAATGAGCAAATCACAGATGATGTGTCTTCATCCATCCTAATATCTCTCCTCTCCACTTTGTCCCCTCCTTACAAAGGAAGTTGTCTATACAATCACTATTAGTTTAAAAGGCAGGTGGCAGGGTGGGAAAGCAGCTGCATTGTGGGGGCCATCAGACGTTTCTCCCATTCTGTCTGCTGTAAATGT
Organism: Lepomis gibbosus; assembly: GCA_029875015.1. NCBI lineage: Eukaryota > Metazoa > Chordata > Actinopteri > Centrarchiformes > Centrarchidae > Lepomis > Lepomis gibbosus. The sequence goes on from JAPMOB010251871.1 coordinate 45,906, forward strand.
GATTTCCATCTATTGGTGAACATATATCTCAGGCAAAGTCTGTGAGCATGCATGTGTGTTTATCTGTGTGTTTTCATTACCAATCTGTCTCCTGTAGAGGACACCTGGCAGACAGCATCAACTGTGTCTGCTCTAATAGTTTGTCAGATGGTTTCCCAGGTGCCAAGTGAAGTCTAATAGGTCAACACTGCCTCAGCCCTCAGTTCTAGCTCCCTGCAGAGGTTTCTATACTTACATGGTTTTAGATTACAATTTAAATGATTTAAAGAACATATTGTAAATATTTCCATTACTGTGTTACACAATGAACCAAGTGTTATTAACTTCTTTGCAAATTAGTTCTGCTTGAGATATCACATTAATTCAGTTTATGGTTCAAGGAAATTTGTCTATTTCTACTTTATGTGCTGAATCTGGTTATTTACTGTGCCCGACAGTATTCAAATAAAATCCTGCCACATCTGAATTGTGCTCTATTTGCCATTATTATATGAGGACATGTTGTAAATAATAAAATACAATCACTCATACCTTGACATGCTGTGAATCAAATTTACACTGAACAAGAAACCTTCCTGCAATTACAACTTTTTATTTCTGATTTAGCAAAAGCAAAATGTTCTTCTATACAATTCACTGCTGCATCCATTTTCTGTGACATTAGGTTGATAAAAATTATATGTGGAGGGAAAAGGAGGATAAAAACTAATCATTACTGATATTAAGAAGTGTATGAGTCACTTTAGTAGAAAACAGTAAGCAATTTATCCTTGAATCCATTTTACACTACACTGAAATGATTGACAAGCTTTAGGTCCCTAAATAAATAAGCACCATGCAAATAGGACCAAACACTTCCACATCCTGTATGGAAGTCTACTTCATGCATTTCTATTTAAACACACAGAATCCACAGATATGCTCAGTGACCACTGGAAGCACACAGTCCACTGACCTTAGCTGAATGGGTTTAACCTTTAAGCACACATCAGGTTTGACTGATACTGTACTCAGTGGCTTTTAAGAGCTGGAGTTACTTATCAGGGTGTTGGAGGTTCTTATTTTCAACAGTACAATGAAAACCCTCACATAGCCGTAGGGCACAGATTCAAATTTTTAACATCTGGTGGTTAAATGCCTTGCTCAAAGACACTTCTGTTGAAGGAAGATGGAAAGTGGCTTAATCACTACATCACAGAGGCCTAAAAGGAGGAATTCAGATAATAAGGCAATAGGCCTCAATGGGACATTTGAAAATATCATAGTAGGTAAAAAAAAAAAATACATGGGTAAATTAGGGTTGCGCTAACAATCATTTTTATTATTGATTAATGTAAATTAAATTGGGACTATTTAGTCATATATTGTGCACTTCACTGTATCTTGTCTTAATACCTTTACGTCTAATTTCATGCACTTTGAATTACCTTGTTAAAAGGTTGTTCCTATACAAATAAACTTGCCTTGCCAGATTTGCAGATTTTCACAATGGACTGATAAATTGTTTGGTTTATGAAATGATAGAAAACTGTGAAAACATGTCCATCACTGTAACACTATGCTTGAATAGAACAGAACCATCATAAATGTTATTAGTAACACCTATACTTTTCCCACTAGTCCCACTTTTCCCACTGTCTGCAATGACAATGGCTTCTAACTGACTGTGCGATGTGATACTGGGGCTTGAAAATAATAATGTTACAGAATATCCTATTTGAAGCATGTTAAGGAAACCTCTACTTTCAACCATTATCTGTACTGGGTTGAGATGAGGAATACAGAAAGCCTAATATTGTGAAAATCTTCCACATGTAAATCAGGTTCCTTATCATATTAACTACTGAATAGGTCTACATTTTGTTTAGAAGGGATGGACTCAGGTCATTATGAGCAGGTTTACTACGTACCGAAGAAATCGGTTAAGGTCTCCATGCCTCATGTATTCGAATACCATGGCCAGCGGCTCTCCGTCGGTACAGACGCCGTAGAATCGCACAATGTGCTGGTGTTGGAGCACCGTCAGCAGCTCCGCTTCCCTCTGGAAGTCCTGCCGGGTCGACTCGTTGGCGTCCTTTAGAGTCTGTGGCCACACAATAGGTTTGTTAAGGGGTTACTGGACTAAAAGTAAAAGTAAACAGTTTTAAAAGCAACCAACAGTGAGGGGTGTAATAAAAGGCAATTGAGGGCCAGAAGTCCTTGCTATGCTCCTGCTTACAGGATGAGTGATGATGTGTTGCAATAAAAGCATAAGTCTGATTAATGGGACGATAAATCTGAGCAGAGTCAGATACATCGTCTTGTTTTTATTCCCTGTGGTTTGCATTAACCTGTTGTAATGTGAGCTGTGTATTAAACCACCTGACTGTCCTCAACAATAACGTCTCACTCTAAAACCGCAGGATGCTATTTCAGTATACAGACGATTTAAGCATCTAAGTGTAGTGTGGTTACTTTTACTCATGCAGGTGTAGTATCAAGTAGTTTAGTATTTAACTTTACATTTTTAGTATTTATTTATTGGTCATTTTTGACTGTTATTACATAGTGAACAACAGAGAACTAGCAGGGAAAGAGGGAAGATGAAAACAACAATCTAGACTCATCTTAAACCCCCTGGCTGCACAGACAACGTTTTATACAGACAAAAAAGTAACTAGTCACTATTTTGATTTAAAAATTCAGGTACTGATTTAAATGCATTGCAAAGGCAAACCCAAATGGAACTGTTTTTTTTCTAAAAGCCAATTGTAACTACTCTTATAGTGACAGTAAAAGTGACTTTGACACAGTAGAGAGTGACAGTGTAAATTCACTCACCTTGATGGCGACCAGCATCTTGTCGCTGTCCGGGCTGAGGTTGGCACACTCTGCCAAGTAGACTTTGCCAAATGCTCCTTCACCAAGCTCCCACTTCAACACAATGTCCTGCCGTTTAATATGCTGGACACCTAATCAAGTACAGAGATATTTGAGAATCTGGGTCAAAAATAAATAAATGAACAAAACACCCCATATGAAGAAGTGGCATTAAAAAATGGTGTAAAAAAATAACAGTCAGGACACTATAGTTTCATTATATTAGGGGAAATAAGCATGAGTGTGCATTCCGTAACAAACCATCACACATCAGCAAAGTAGAAACAAGTGGTAGCCAGCTCACACTCACACATGTCTTTCTCCTTGATAATGCCGCAAAAGTACTGTGGATTCTCTACAAAACTGGATAAACCAGAGTCTTCATCTGAGGAAGGCGGGCTTGTTCCAAAATTCATGAAACGAAGCGACACGGCCAGGTCATCCTCAGTGCCCAAAACTGATGAACCTACCGACAGGAGGAAGAATGCAAACAAGCAAAACTGAAAGATATGTAACACCTAATCAGCCTGATACCATTTGTGATTCCAGTGGCCATTAAAAGACAATTCAGAACCAATTTTTTTCTCCTTGCAGGAATTGACGTTGACAACCAACTTGGTTGCATATTTGTTGGTACCATGGTGACAGATGATGACAAGCTCTAATAATCACCGTCATCAGCCATACAGCAATCAGGCCACATTGAACTGAAAAAATGATCATATAGGAAGCCTGAATGGATAGCAACCCCTGACTACAGTGTGTATTAAAAGCCAAACGAGAGGGGCCCAAATTGTAAAACCCCACTCAGCAAGGCAAACCACAGAACCCCCAGAGTACAACACGGTAGAAAATGGAACAACAAAGAGAGCACAGAGGCGATGGAGGGAAGGAAAGACGGAGCAGAGTCCACTTAGGCAATCAGGCCCACTTATGCACTTTGAGAGCCAGAAGGGTGTATGTGTGTGTGTAGGGGGTTGTGTCCGAGCAGAGCTATATCAGGTCTAGCTGTTCGTCTATCCATCCATCCATCTTCTTTAATGGCCCTCACCACGTGGCGGTGGCCAAGGGAGGTTTCTGCTGCCATTCTCATGCAGTAATTAAGGCACTTTAGCTGCCTGTGTGCAAAGTTACAGCTCAGTGAAAATCCTACACTAGTCAGTCTCTCTTTCTTCTGAGAGACTGACAGAAACATCTGCGATTTGAAACAATGACTTGGCAAAATGTTTGATTATGGCTTATTTAATTTCACCTATATGCCTTCAGATTGTGGTTCTGGGCTGAGGCACTGTCACTGCGTTCCTTTTATCACACTAGTACAGCATGGCAATATAACAGAGAGATAAGGAATTTAAATAATCTGAGCAATAGCCTTTCTTAAAAAGTTTGACTCCAAACACCTTATCTCAAAGAAATCTAGACACCCGATTTTATCTAGAGTTATTTAGTTTAAAGTTAAACCTGCTGAAGAAAGTTTTCATGACAGTGATCAAGCTGATTAAAAGAGTACTAATTTTAACACCACACTCCTGTGTGTATGATACCAGTCCAATATATGTGAGTTTGCAATTAAGCCACAGTAGGACTGAGTTGAGTGAGTTAATTAACTTTGCTCAGTAAAAAGACTGGAAGCAGGGGGAAACAGTTTGCCTGGCTGGGATCACTCCAGCTGAGATCTGTGTGTATGATACAATGGAACACATGACATGATGGAAGTAAGTCTGTACAAACAGATGAAGTGTGCCAGATTTATTTAATATGCCTAACCATCCTCGCAGGGTCAAGTTTGAACCTTACAGTATATGTGTTTTGCTGAAATATTCCTTGGGTTTAATACAAGCAATGTACAACATAAAACATAGTTAGTAATGTATGTAGACTACAATTATGGGCAAAAGATAAACGGTGTTTGGAAAGAACATGAATACTGAATGTCCAAAAACTATTTTTTTGTCTGCCTAGATCTTCCCCATCTTCTGCTACTTAAAACAAATGTGGGGCAGGCGCGTAAAGAGGTGGCCGATTGACCCTCCCTACTTCCTATCCCTCTACTTCCAATGCCTTTGCTTGGACAACACCCATCTTCAGCCTTTATTTTGGACAACACACCTATAAAGTGTTCTTTTTTATACATGTTAGACAAATGAAATACAACATGTTAATTGGTGAGCTTTTTATGCTTAGCTAAGCGAATTGCTTGCTGACTCTAGCTTCATATTTAGCATACAGACACAAGAGCGGTATAGAGCTTCTCATCTAACTCTCAACAAAAAAGAGAATTTCCCAAAATATCAAACCATTCCTTTAATCAACTAGCTGCTATGCTATATCATGTGTGTAGTAAATGAAATAATGTGTGATAACTTACGGTGAATACCAAACTTGGAATGCTGGCCACACTTGTTAATCACCAAAACCATGATAAGAAAGAAAGTGCAGGCAAACACAGCAAAACCCACAGCCACAGACACCTGTTCAAACAAAGACACACAGATTGGCTGTTACATTCACTAACATTATTGGTAGTCATTACATTTGTATTGGGAATTATGACGCACAGACATACCACAAAAACTCGACTCTCCGGGTTTTCTGTGACATCCATGTCTGATTTGTTTGTAGGAACTGAGGGTCGGGAATAAAATATGTTAAAGAAAAGTGACAGACCTCACATCAAGACCACGCAGTTTTGGATTAAACATGCTGAGAGTAAAAATCTATTGAAGACTTACTTGGATCCACATCAAGGACTGGCATGTGGGAAGCGAGAACACAAACACGTTTATAAACACACGCTATGGAGAACCAAAGATGCAACCTGCGCTATTCAAGGGAGTACGGTTTAGCGACTTATCAAACATCCACAAACACCCTGTTTCAGTATAAACCTTTCCACATTAACCATCTGTATACATAATGTGAATTATTCTAAAATGCCACATATTTAATTACCACAATGTCCTGTATCTAAGAGGCGTAAGTTCCAAACTTTTTCTTCTTAACAGATCTCTGTGTTCATATATCAAATCAAATCATGCACCTTGTACAGCCTATAGCAATATTTACTTGACTTGCACTATTAATTTACAAAGTACATTGCTGGGCATTGTACTGTACATGTCATTATTATTGTACATTGTATATTAAAGATTCTATAGTCTCTATTCACAGTTTTTATTTATATTATACTTGGAGCCCTGTATTTGTGTAGTCTATATAAATGTGACTTTATATATTTGTTATTTACCTAAATCATCATAATAAAATATTATATTATATATACACCGAAGAAATATAAAAAAATACAAAAATATATTATATTATGTTTATTTTATATATACTTTCCCCCTTTGGAATTATTTAAATTATCTTTCTACCGATGTACCTATCTATCTACCTATCTATACATCTGCCTGTCTATCTATTTATAAAGTTTAGATGAAATCTAATCCATCAACTTACTCCTGGACTATTGTATCATTGATTTGTGACATTCAGAGATATTTACAGTTACGTTTTGATTCTATGTGACTGAAATTTGATTTACTTTTTGATGTTACTTCCCCCCTCGCTACCTTGATTTGATGTTGATTTGAAGTGTGGTGTTGTTAGTATATGTGTTATGTAAATTGTTAGTGTGACTATAAACACTCAGTCCACTTGGTGAAAGCAGTTTTGTTTGGTGTTTTTGCAGTTCAACACAACTCCATAATCAAATCTATAAATGTATAAAACTATGTTGAAGCCTATTAAACTTATTTGTTCACGTAATTTTAAGGTAGATGACACTTGTATATTATTTTGACCATCTATGTGCATAAAAAAAATTATATTATATGATATTATGATACTTATTACGTAATTAAGGATCATTGGTAACTTCTCAATATGATGCACCACTTTATTCAAGGGGGCACAAAATAAAAACTAATGTTTAAGTAATTAGTAATTAATACTTAGTAATTACTTTTGTGCTGCTAAACAGCTGATTCAGACTTAACCAGGAATGACTCGTGAAGAAAGTGGTCACTGTGTCGATTCACATGTTTTATATCTAATCATTACATGTTTCATTAGCTTATCATTATCTGCTATATAGTCCTTGATGCAGAGTCCTACTGCCTCAGGGATTCGTCAAATATCATTTCTAATTTGTTCCTTATTTTATGCTTTATTGAGCAGTATTTTGTGGACTGTATTGTGAAGTATTACAGACAAATCAAGTCTTTGTTTCAACACTGAATCAAGCAGTGTTAAAATCATTAAGATAGAGTTCTCTTTTAGCCATCTTAATGGCCTCCTGTCCTCTTTACGGGATACTTCTTGGAAAAAACATTCTGCGGCAACAAAATAGTTTCAGGAACTCACCTGGAATTATCCCCTCAGGATCCTGTGGATCGAAGGGGTTTTCCATGAAATTCCCAATGGCAGTGGCCTCATCCCTTCCCAGTTTGTTCTGCACAATCAGAGTGTAGTGGCCATTGTTGATGTGGGTAGGCTTGTTGAGGAAGAGACAACCGTGTATCACTGATCCATCACCTGAGTCATGGATGAGCTGGATGTATGTGTAGGTGGTCATTTTGAGTTTATTTCCATTGTACAGCCAGGTGATGTTTGGTTCAGGGTTGCCATCTACAGCAAAGGGGAAACACCAGTGGTGCTGCTGCACAGCGTCTTTCAGGAAGAGGATTTTGACAGGAACTGATGAGAGATGGGAGATGATAGGTTAGAGATGAGCAGTAGTGAATGGGTACCTCTCTTTTCTTATGCAACAAATGCTGACTAACCATTTTTAATGTACATTATTCCAGAGCTGCAAGCTCTACATAAAAGCTATGAATAAAATGCCCCTGTATTGGTATTTCTAAACTGTAATGAAAACTAAGAATGACATTTTATCAAATACCTTCATTTGTTTTTTTGCCCAGCACAAGATGAGAATTGATACCACTCTCATGTCTCTATGGTAAATATGACGCTAAAGCCAGCAGGCATTTAGTTTAGTCTGGAAACAGGGCGAACAGCTAGCCTGGCTCTGTCCAAAAGTAACGGAACTCGCCAACCAGCACCTCCAAAGGTACTGGCTAAACTGTTTTCTCATCTAACTCTGCTGAAAGGGCAATGATTAGCCTATAGTAAGTGGTACTTAAATGTAGTTGGTCAAGGTGGTTTGTACTTAAGTACAGTACTTGAGTATGTACTTTGTTAGCTGCTACCGCTGGTCATTGCCAAGTCAAATAATGAGTACAGAAATGCTCATTTAATGCTCAAACCTATATGTTGTATGTAATATATGCTGAATGTGCACCTTGATCATGTACAAAATAAAGTCAACGGTTGGTGAAGGGCCCTATAGGTTCTCTCTGAGTTTCCATAAATCAATGTTCTCCATCTGTACTGCAAACATGTGCTGACCTGTTATGAATAATGAATCCTGGTTGTCGTTGTGCACCTGACCACAAAAGCTACCTGGAAGCTCAGCTGAACACAAAGTTACAGGAAACGGCTTCGTTTAGATCGAACACGACTCAAGTGCAGAGACCCATCATCCTGCTGCTCTTAACCCATGACCCATCCTCAGAAAGTGCTGTGCTAAGGGGATTCTGGGGCATTTGTCTCTTTACCCAGGGCAAGCTGAAGTCTGTTACACTGAGTGAAGATTAGCGCTGTTTGTCACATTTAATTAATCATCCATTAGCGACCTCTACTAATGTAACAAAAGCTATTTCACTGCAGGGTTTACAAGGAAGGCTAGAATTATGTTTAATGAGCCTGCCAGTTATCAGACATTGCAGGTTTAAACAATGAACATTTTGAAAAATGTGGCAAATACACAAAATGATTCTTGGCATCAGTCCAGGCGGATTCATAGTTAACTGGAACCTTTGCATAGAAAATATTAACTTTTTTGATGGTGGCCATTGATCAAACTTATAAACTGCTCTGAATTCACCTTTTAACTATAAAGTGAAAAAAAACATTGCAAAAACCATGATTTTGAAAAGCTCTTTAATGAAAGGGAAGCCGCACGAGTGCCATGAATCAATGACACAGAGAGCCACTCAGCAGTAAAAACCCACTGTTCTGGGAGGTAATTAAGAGTAATTAAAGGGCTAGCGGTTAACGAGTGTCCGTCCACCAGGGGGGCTGATGTTGATAGATTAGCTGCACTAACGCATTTACAGACTGCCAATCACTGCAGATGAAGCGGTTTTCCGGAGTAGGAGGGAAAAGTCCATTAGCACAGGCTCAAATCAGATCTTAGCACAGGTTATCAGCCCCATTTTCCTGAAGTTCATTATCTGTCCCTTGATGCTTGTGCATTTGGCGTCAGCTGATTGGCGCCCCCGCTCTTTTTGGCTTTATTTTCTAATGAGTGTCACTGAGTTTGTGATATATGATATTGTTTGGGCCATATTTTTTCAGTAATGTATCACTAATGCATCTGACTCTGTTTTCTGTGGGACCGCTGGGTGCTGTCATTCCTCAGTGTTCTTCAACTTCCAGATGCACTAATGCATCTGAAAGGAGAAAACAACAGTGAACCTCCTGGGTCAAGTTGTAGCTGTAACTTAGAAGTATACGAGGTGAAGGAGTTCTTTAAGAGCAAGGCAAGGTTAGTTCACTCTCTTTTCTCCTCTCATTGTATCCCTGCATTAAATGGCAAGCCGTACGTGCAGCACTTCACTCTAATTAGTTTAACACTTCTCACCAGTCGCTAGAGTGAGTGGCAGATGACAAAGAGCTCCATTAGAAGCATGGTGGGTACATGCTTGTATTTGTAGAGGGGGCATTTAGAAGAAATCAGTGCAGTGCAGTTTTCTTTTCACTGGCCGTCCACCCTGCCTGCACTAGAAAAAATGGCCCCAGTGTGCTCTCGCCCTAACCTCCATTAAGCCCGAAGACTCATATTGAGCCTGTGAGCTTTCAAGAGTGCCGTTTTATTTTGCAGGTACTTACACTCAATGTCCAATTGCACCATTTCCTCCCCAGGCCCAGCTTGGTTCTCGGCCTCACAAGTTAGGTTGTGCAGGTTGTCGCTGGAGTTTACGTTGGTGAGGTACAGGACCAGCTGTAATGTAGAGCCCCAGATTTTCTCCTGCAGCAGCCGAGGCACACACAAAGAGCACAGGAGGAGGTTAATGCACCTGGGTGAAAACTACATATGGATTACTTAGAGGTATAGACAAGATAGAGGGATGAAATGGGATCCAATTTACTATACTGCAGATCAATAGATTACAGAACCCAACTGAACTTTATTTATACAGTTTTAAGACCAGCACAGCTGGGCTATAGAGCTTTACAGCACAGTGAAAAGAGCAGAAAATAAAGGAAATTAAACAGTGATAAAATAAAATGAAACCTTAACCTTTAGAAAATCTACACATTACCATGTCAAACAGACATGTGGCCTCAGGCAAATACAGCTAAGAACAACAACAATCAGACACACTTAAAAAGCCAGCGAGAGAAAGCACATTTTTAGGATGACCCTTGAAAGCATTAATAAAGTGAGAAAAAAAATGGGAAAGGAATGACATATTTTCGGGAAGACTACTGTATACTATAACCAAAACATGGAGCACTGGATCTGGAGACAGACAAGATATCTCAGGTCTCTGACAGTGTGGTTCAAAAACAGGAGTTTGGAAATGTTGGGCCAGAATAGCAGTGTGTGTGTAAACGGTACTCAGCTTTCAACATTGTTCCTACTAAGGACATTAGTCTTTTAAAACAGGTCGCGGATAAACATATAAACAATTTCCTAACAAAGTCAGACATTGTAGTTTTAGCAAAAATTACTTGGGCTGTAGTAAATAATGGGGACTATTTTCAGCTGCAGATTTAGTGCTCTAGTGAGTATTTACGGCAGCAGGACAAATTACAGTGGAAATGTTATCATAATGAAGGAACATGTCACCCAGGTCAACGGTGGAGGTCATCGATGTGTTTATATAATATAGTTTTTGGACAATAATGGAGCTTGATTGTACAGAAGAATAAGATATATCAGGCTTTGGCTACACAGACAATAGTTGTTGGTAAAAAAAAATTATTGTTGGGTTTGGTCTTTTTATGGGATTTGTTGACAAAATAATTTCATTTTAGATAATAAGCAATAGTAGAACAATGACACCTAAATATTTAGGAATATGAAGGTGTGGATGTATTTTTGTAGTAGCAGCAGTTTGTTAACAATACAAAGTTGGTTGAAGCTGAACTTGATTAGTCATGTCTATTTTATCACAAATTTGCCTCAAGGGGCTTTAGAAGCTTTACAGCATATGTAAAATGTTATTTTTCTTAATATCTGTTTGACATATAGTATATACATACACTAAATATTCTTTATTACCTTGGTAGAGAAGTGAGAGTGGAGCTCTTCAGTTCGCCATCTCGCATTGGGAGTGGGACTTCCTGTCACATGACATTCAAATGTCAGGTTTCCTCCCTCTTGAATTTTATTTTGGGAGGAGAAAATAGTCACCTCAGGCAGACCTGAGATCAGCAAAGGAGACAGCGTGAGCACATAGCAATGAGCTCATTTTGCTAATGTGATGGTACAACTAAGTGCAGAGCAGTTCAGAGAAACAGCGCAGCACCAAAAACTCTCTCATATGTTTCCTGGCAACAAGATGTTCCTACTGTATGTGATTAAAACAACAATGCTGAGCCAATTTCTTCCATGCATTTCACTGTACTTACTTGTTGAAGGCATTAATATACAGAAAAGGACAAATATTTTTTCCCCTTTTCAAACCAGTTGAATGAAGCTGCGTTATTTTAAATATTATTACACTTCATGAGAGGGAGACTAAAAATCTCCTGAACATCCAATTGTTAAAGTCAGATTTAATATGAGCACAGGGAAACTTTCTACTTTCTAGTGTCAAACACATAGATCATTCAGCACAGCGATGGTCGAACACTCAAGTGATGCAACAATAAGCAAAACACATTTTGAAATGGAGGGTGACTTTAAATGTATTTAAAAATGTATGAGATTTGATCATATTTTGAATGTGCATTACTAACATCACAATACAGTGCAAAATGAAGTTCAAATATCAAAATGAAAGCCGAACTCACTGCAATTATCTATCACCAAAGAGTTGAGGGGTACTTCTTGATCGTTGGAGAAACAAGATAACATTTGGTTGTCCAGGTCCCCACGTTCATAACGCTGCCACTGCTGTAGCCAGTGATGGTCACATGAACAAACAAGAGGGTTGTCTCTCAAAACCCTGAAGAGAAAAAAAAAGGAAATTTTAATTCTTTTTGATTTAATTTCTCTGACAACAGCATACAGGAAAGACAAGAGCTTCAACGAGCCATAGTTTATTTATCACAGAGATGCTCTCTTTATGACATAGGTTAAACAGTATACTCATTGTATGAACACATTATGAGCTTTTTAGGTCCTTTCAAACAGATTGCTTTTAAAAACGCTAACCCCAATTTATCTATTATATAATTAGAAATATATACAATTTTGATTTTATATAAATCCCTGAAGAATTTCAACTTTGGATAGAAATTAATTTTTCAATCCCATACTTATTTTTCTTGAGCTTTCAAAAGCCCCATGAGACATTACTAGCAAAAAAGTTGCTGCCATGCACTGAAAAGAGTGCTGTCAATCAATTTGCAAAAAGCAGCAGTAGTTTCTTTTTAAAAACCTTACTAAGTATGTTCACCTGTGGATTAACCTCTGTGAAAGTGTGGTGAAAGCACAATGCTTTAAGACCACAAGAACACTGAAAGGCCTCCTAGTATAGAAATTAACCTTTAAGATCTTTTTATTTTACCTCACATCTTTTGTATTTTTACTTACACACAGAGTACATGCATAAAAATGTCAGCAGAGATCACAATAGCCTCTTTCTTTCTGCAGAAATGCCCTCGGTTTGTCTTGTTTTAGAGCTGAAAAATACAGTTGCCCTTGGTAAATCAGATTAGCATGAGCAGTATTTGTTGATTATCAAATTGTGTTTGCAAAATTGAAAATATTTAATTCAGAACCAAAAAAACAACTATAAAACACAAGTGGACTCAGTGGTCCAATGAAAGTATTTAAAAGCTGTATTAGTAAATTATTTTTGTGCCATTCACGTGTTTGGAGAGTCAGCAGGACGTCAGCTGGCTCAGCCACAGAAGGGGTCGGATGTGCATGCTTTTAACCAGAATTGCTGCTTTGCCATTTAAATTGAGAATGATCTATCAGCTGCTTGCCGACTTCAAATAATCTGACAACAAACAAACAGGTTTGTCGTTTTTCCTGAACGTCCCTGTGTTGGCATGTCATGCACTAATGTCCATGTTGCAGGCATGTGATTGGCAAAGAGCAAAAAAGCAGGAAAATATATTGAGACCCCCGACAGTAGGAATCATAGACAAGGGTCTAATCCACTGCACCATCGCAACATCTCTAATAATTATTATTTTGTATTCATTTTTTTACCAAACTTCAACAGCTAAATGTGCAACATGAAACATGAAATAATTTAGTCTATAACTAAATAATATAACTACTAACTTTCAAATTAGTTCAATTGATGTTAATAGATGATTTTTAATGAATAAGAGACAGCAGCAAAGGTCGCTGCCTGTTTAAGACCTGGTGACCTAACTGTTACAGAAACAATTATATTCTTCAGGAAACTCAAACAGCTGATCAGTCTCTGTCTGTTGATAAACTGTAGGAAAAAGTTTGACATTTCAACTCTGGCAGCGGGCAGGCGTGTGCGTGAGACAAGAACGACTGCGACAGTTTAGAGATCGCGGCAGTCACACAGAAGCCGTTGCCATGGTTACCCCACGGAGTGCTTGTCTGCCTGTCTGTTGATGAGGAGCGCGGAGCGACCCTTGTGAAAACCCTGTCACAACCATTCACAAGAAATTAATTAACAACATGCCAAAACCTTTAACATAAGGACGAATTAAAAAGCAACGATTCATCCAGAAAAGTTTATATTTAGGCTACATGAGTGATCAATAGACATAGCCTCTAACAAGCAATAATCAAAACATTCCCAGTTTATCCGATCCTTATTGTCAACTCAGTGTTGGGCAAGTTACTCAGAAATAATACTACCTACTAGTTATTTAGCAGAGGCTACAGACCTACTCCTTAAAAAAGTAACATTAGCTACTCTACTTAGGCCCACTACTGGGTGATAACCTATTATAACGCCACTCTCTCCCGATGAGTCCAAGCATCACTGGCAGCAGCGGCCAGAGTTTCTCTCTGAGTTTCACGTTGCTGTGCTGCTTTAGCTGATGCTTCAATTAGCCTCAGTATAAATGTAGAACTTTTCACCGTTGACAGCTTTTTGCTGGTTGCACAAAGTTTACAACAGACGACAATGTTCTTTGCATCTTAGACTGTGACACAGTAATGGCTATAACGTTACTTACAGCTGTCGAAAATACCTCTCTCTCGTGAACAGCCTTGTTGATACTTAGAAAGGAAGAAAACTATACACACGCCACCCTAGATCCTTTTCATGTCAGTCGGGCAAGTCCCTATGGCCAGGTCCTGTAACCCCCCTCCCCGTTCTTTTTTTAAATTACAGATCTGCATGATTCACGTGCATCACATTCTCAGGTCGGAAAATCCGGAATTCCAGATTAATCCGGAAAAATCACATCCCTGGTGTTGTCTAGGCTACAAGTTGCAGAACTGCTTTTTCAAGATTGTCACTTAGCTAACTTGTGACTTATGGAGACTGTAGGAAAATAACTTGGTTGGAGAAGGGAGAATGAACCTGTTCTTTCACTACGAATCTGAAACACCCTTCTCTCTCTCTTATTTCACAAGAATGTATTAATATTGAACTTGCAAAACTCATTTAACCATTTAACCAAGATGCAAAGCACAACTGATTCAAGGTACTCTACCCCAATTTAAAAACATTTAATACCGCAATAGAACATTAATTTATTCAATAGAACATTGGGTTCAGTTTAGAAAATATACTACAGACAACCAGCAACTTTGAAGACCTAGTCTGTTAAATGAACAACTACCAAGGCACTGAATGAGTGAACTGGGCAGAGACAGCAGCAGATTAAGATGGATTTAAGACTATTGTGACATTTTTGGCTCCTTCTGTTGATGTGAAGACCAATCATTAAATGATTTCCTCCTTTACAGCCAACTTGTACTTCTGGAAATATAAACTTGAATGAATGAGTGTTCTCATTACATATTTAAATGGACTCACAGGCTGAGCAGTGGTAGAAAATGAAACACCCTCCAGGAGATGTGTTCAAGAGAGTTTGATGCCAGGTTGCTATGAAACAAAGAGAGAAGACACATGATATTACAAACATTTGTGTTGCTGTCATGATATCACTGCACAGTATGTAACACAACAGTAATTTAACCTATCACTCAGGAAAGCTTACATATGGTACTTCTGCTTTGCCTATATTTTACTTTCCTAATGCCACAATAGCTGTTTTTTAGTAGCTTAACCGTCACAATTAGGTAATATTCTTTAAAATGAGTTTTGTAATCATGTCATTTGCACAAAAGTTGCTTTTAAAAAGAGTTAAAAATTTTCTGAAAAAAATTAACAATTCTCAGCCTAAATTAAAGGGGCATTATGGAGTTTCCAGCGGCCACTAGCGGTGTGGTTTTAAGATTGCAACCAGGTTTGTCCTCGTACGCGTGCTCGCTTGAACTCATGAGCGAGCAGAATCCAAAACACAACCGCTTTCATACTGAAATCCTGCAATAAACGCAGGAACACCAGCATGCAGGCTTTGGCTTTTCACTCAGACATGTTCAGGCTGTTACTTCAAGGTTCCCGTCTCAGAGACGGATCAACACCGGCGCCGTAACGTTACTTCATTCAGCGCAGCGAGACACATATCGGCACAGTACTCCCGAAAAAAGGCAGAGTGACAGCGGCTACAGACAGACAGAGCTGGAAACTCCGGTAAACTCCCACTGCAACGCTACAGTAATAGTCTTATCAGCTTGATGTTGAACTAATCCACGCTCGCTACATGATCACGGTACATTTACTGCATTTAGCCGACGTGCTACATCGTTAGCTCGCCTG
>JAPMOB010251875.1:0-16657 GCA_029875015.1 Lepomis gibbosus
TATTTTGGATTATGTCCCTTTTTATCTGATATATTCCATATGCTGTTTTCCAGAGCAGTAGATACAAACCAGATGTTGGAACATCAGGTTTGGGAGCAGCAGTGTCATTATTATTGTTTGCAGACTGATACCATGTACACTGCTCACTGCTCAAAGGAATTGAGGGAACACTTAAATCTTGATCAATGAAAGAAAGTTCAACATCTTTGCTGTACATTGTATAAGTTTTTGAGAACAAAAAGACGTAATAACTGTCAATGGAAACCAAATTCACCAACTGATTGAAGGCTGGATTCAAAATCACACCGAAAATCAAAGCAAAACACTTGAAGTCCCAGGCTGACCAATTTGTTTCACTTTTATCCGTGGAGCTACTTGATGGTGTCGGATGCACAGATACATAACTTCATAGCTTCAGGGCTTCTCAGCAACTATTGTGGTCAGGTGTAGGTCCTCCAGACACCCCCCACCTACCCACCCTATATTAATTCCACAAATGACAAAATCGTAACAGAAAATGAGACGGTTGATAGAGTTGCTGTGCGTTATTTTGTAGCTCTACCAATACTATACTATCAATTACAGTTTAACACTGTTGTTGTTTTTTGCTGTTAAAGATTAATAGGCCTATGGGTCAAATATTATTCTGATCACCCTAGAATTGCTTGGAGACAAGTGACATAGCAAAATCAGTAAGGATGTGTAGGTTCTGACTCTCTTTGTCCTCCCACTCCACTGTCACTCGCAGACAAAATGGGATCGGTATAGGCTCCATGTGTGCTCGGACTGGAGGAGTCCTGGCTCCCATGCTGTACCTTCTGAGGAGCATCAGTCCACAGGCTCCCATGGTTCTGTGTGGCCTCTGCCCTCTGTTGGGCGCTGCACTCACCCTGCTGCTACCTGAGACAGCCAATAAGCCCCTACCTGACACCATCGAAGACGTGGAGGGATCCAGCCTCAGGTTTGACACCACCACTTTTAGACCTTTGTCTTTAAAGGGTCAGGGACCTGTACTACGAAGCAAGTTCAATAAAACCAGGATACCGTTTCATTGTCTGGCTTCACTAACTCCAACAATAGATCACGCTAAGCAGTTACACAACGCTGGTTGTCAAGTTTCACACATAATCCAGGCTAAAAGCAAGCTGAGGGACAGCTGGCAAAAAAATTAGAGTGACATAGATATTGGGCCTCATGCAAGAACAACTTACAAACAGAATTGTTCTTAAGTGAATGTAATTCCACGGTTGTTGTACAGCTGTATTGAGGCTCAAAGGTAAAAATAAAATGTTTCCATTTCTGTCTTTGTCAGTGAGGAGGATGGCGATGTGAAGCCAGTCGTCTTCCAGACTTCTTGGAGGAAAACGGACACCAGGGTGAATTTATGAGCAACAGCGCCTTTTATCATGAGGCAGTCAGTATTATTTCAGGACTATTACAGAAGTCTGTTTCCAGTGGGAGTCCAGATTACATTTAGTTTTTATGGGTCTTTGCAAGATCCCCAGATTTGGAATACTTATACAAAAGTTTAAGTATTCTTAGGCTTTTTTACTACTTTTTGTACACGTTCGTTTACATATGCCATCTTTGCTTTTGTTCATGTGTCAATGTGTTAAATATCATCAGCTTATGTTATGTCAGTGGAATAAAATAACTCACTTTGAATGTTATCTTACTTATTACACACCTATGACACAATTATACAATCTCAAAGTAAAATCTAATATCCATGTGGAGGTAAAGTCCTCAAGGAGCCATTATAGAACTAGAGAAATTATAAATATATATATATACCCCCATGTTTGAAAAAAACGCAGCTGAAGTGCCCTCATGGATTCCCCTATGGGACCTAAAACATGATAAAGTGTCCTCTAGGGTGCCCTTCCAGTGGACAAAGCTTGATGAAGTGTTCTTCCAGTGGTGAAAACACAACTCGTACTTGTGTCACGCAAGAAATTCGGTTAACACATTTTTGTACTCAGCACTTAAAATCACGAGTGTGACTTATAGGAATATTTGGACCTTAAAGGTACAATGTGTAAGATATGAGACTCATCTCCACCAGTCGAATTCATATTCCAAAAAAATTAGGGGCCAGCATATGTATTAGCACATAACTACTGCTAGCTTCCGTTAGCTCAGTTAGCCATACAGCTAACTCAGCAGATATACTAGCAAAGTGAGTCCGGAATGGGCACCAGAATCAAAGCTGGGCGAGTGGGCAACAGAACTGGGCTCCGTAGCCTCCCAGTGAAAACGTAATTTGACAACAGAATTGTAGAAACATGACGACGTCCATGTAAGGGCGACCTGCGGTTATGTAGATAGGAAAGTCTCATTCTAAGGTAATATAAACATAACAGTTTATTATGTAAGGTCTTTATACACCACTGACATAACATAGTTATGGATCTTACATTGCATTTCTGTCAACAAATCCTCAGAAATATTGCACACTTGGTCGTTGATGGAACAGTGGAAAGACTAACACAGCGGTTTTGGTTTTATGAAGTTTCTGTCAAGTTTGAATGAAGTGTGTTTTACGATGAGTTAACAAGGTGAAAGAGAAACTTGAATTCAGAAGTATGCGGTTGTATTTTTGTAAGATAAAAAGCAAGAAATATGAAAAATAAGTGTAAGAATATTTCCTTCTTTGTGAGTTAATTTGTATATTTACTACACAAAAAATCTAAAAGAGTATGAGTAATGTAGCTACTCACACACATTTCTCAGCTTAAACCACATGGCCTGAGCTATACTATCAGACTTTCACCCTTAAGCTACCAATGAATTACAAAACAGGGCTATCTGGTTAGCAGGCTAACTTCAGGAGATATCCCTGTAACACAATGTGTGTGTATATATATGTATCTCTGACATGACTTGATACTTAATGTTTTAAGCAAAATTTTGGCTAATCTTAAACATTTTACCTTTTTAAGCTGCACTAATTAATTAATATTTTTACCTTAAAATCATTCTGCAATCCAGCTGACACAGGACAACATTTGCATTTATCTTGAGTTGTGTTTAGCCACCTGATGAATATCAGTCCATTACTCACTTTTCTTTACTTTTCTTGGTCTAGTTTCAATCAACTCCTGACAAAAATATCTGCTGGAAATGTTAACACTAAAACATCTATTACTGCAGCTTTAATTTGACAGACAGCGTTGGCTTAAAAAGTGCAAAGATACCTGGACACTGCTGTCCACATACCTGTATAAGAGCCTGGGGCTGCTTTGACCCCTAGTTGCTATAAAGGCTAAGCTTAATGCCACGGTGCCGAGTTAAACTGTAGACAATTGTGTTGTTTTTACTGTGTGTAAACGGTTTGTGTTTGTCCCTGCCCTGTGTCAACATGAAAGTGCCCCCGAGCACAAAACCAGCTCTCATGCAAACACACTCCTCCACAACTGTCTTAGACTTTCTTTGAGATGAAAGAAGGAAAACAGGAAGAGAGAACATTTAGTGTCAGAAGTTCAGACAATAACAAAAAGTCTTTTAAAGTCGCTCAGGGATGCTGATGCAGTGACTCTCTGATTTCAGGAACTCCATGCTGTCTTCACAAAATGTGAAACACGCTCAGGTTGATCAGCGTTCAGTTAACAGTCTATAAGGAAACGCTGACACTCGCTGGTGTACAATGACCATCACATCTTTTCAGTTCATCAACAAATATTTTACTAGGTTAGCCATTGAAACGTTATACTCACACTTGTCTAAAGAAACATGCTCTGATTCTAACAAGGCTGTCAACATTTAGGTAAGCAAGATTTATTTAGCCAGAAAAAAACATAGAAAATATACAATATAAAAAGACATTTGACAGGGAAGAAAACAAAAATAGGTATTACACCTCGAGCAAACACATCACAGTCAAATCCAAAATATAACGAAGTCCACGTGGATTTTGATTTCAGTAGTAGCAGGAGAACAATGTTTCTATTGTGTGTAAAACACTGGCTGTCTGGGCAAAGTTCAACATGGATTTTTTATTTATTTCATTTTGATAATGTCACATTAAAAGGGTTTTTAAATGTAAATGCTCCGTACTTGTATAGCGCCTTTCTAGTCTTTTCGACCACTCAAAGCGCTTTTACACTACTTCTGCATTCACCATTCACACACACATTCACTCACTGAGCCTAAGTGCTCAAACGGAAACTAACATTCACACACACATTCATACACTGGCGGAACAGCCGCCAGGGGCAATTCGGGGTTCAGTGTCTTGCCCAAGGACACTTCGACACGCAGCCTGGGGGAGCAGGGGATTTAACCGCCGACCTTCCGATTAACGGCCAACCCGCTCGAGTTCCTGAGCCACAACCGCCCCATAAATGAAAACACTATGGGACTGAAAACAAACATGTTCATGAGACTGGATATATGTATATGTATATGGCCTCAATGTTTTTTTGTCAAAAAATGTTTACAAAACATTAAACCCACCAAGAAAAAAATGAATAACATAATACTCACTTGTACTGGATGAAGAGTATGGCCAACTTAATATGGATTTTAGAATGCTCAGTTAGAGCCTTTAAAATTAAAGACAAAATATTCCATTTTCATCATATCAAGTGTTGGTGTAATGTGATGATGTTGCTGAGTTTCATTATGTCAGTGAATGTTGGCGTAACGGTCTGTGAGTGACTCTGTACTGCCAAACAGGAACAGCTGTATATTTTGAGCTGTGGGAAGCTGGCAGAGGACAGCATGGTTGTCAACACTCAACCCTGACCGACCAGCCTGCAGACATCAGACAGCAACTGGCACCTCAATTACCAGAGGATCCAGTAAGGCAGCAAAGGCTATAGCACCACTGGTCTCTCTTTACAGTCATGCTGTGGAACTGCAGCTTTATTCAAACTGTTTGTGGCAGGTTTTAATGTAATGACCACAAGCTTTGAGAAATGCTCTACTAATGGACTACTAATGCTGCTGATTTGTGCCAGTATTCAATAGTCTTCTTATTTTATTCATGGAGAATTTCAGCTAAAACACCTCTGAAACTGCATTTAGACCACAATGTGACAATAAAACACCCATCTGACAGCCAAAAGCATGAAACCTATGTTTAGTCTCCATGTTTAGTTTTGACTCTGAGGATAGAAAGACCACCTGAGATACCTCCACACAGTGTACAATATACCTTCAACACAGAAAAGTGCAAATTAGTGCAGTTGTTTTATTAGGTTTATTGCACTAGATATAAATGATTGCTTATAGATCTGTTTGTTTGCCAGAAGTAGTCTGTATTGTCGGGGTGTTTACTGTGAACAATGATGGACGGAGCTTTTTTTTGAGAATCTGTACGATAAAGGTCATCGTGTGACTTTTGTTGCTGGCCGATTATCTTTCCTGCTGTTTTGACAATCCCAGCCTGTTTTTCTTTATAAGTGTTGTCCAAACCAGACAGGTAAATGAAACACTGCAATACTCTCTATCAGGCTGGCATACATTTTCTCCAAGATGTTTCGACCGCCCCCCCAACCCCTTCGGTTTCCAAATTAAAAGCACTCTCTGACCGGCTTTTTTTACATATGGAATGAACATTTTCAGTGAAACTCAATTTGTCATCCATATGTGTACCTAAATATTTATGTCAGTTGACAGTTTCTACTGCTGTAAGTGACACGGGCGTGATCCATGATTTAAAATAAGCTGCTTTGTTTTCATAGCATTGATTAATAGGCAGCTGGACCTACACCATTGTACCAGCCTGGAAGCCTGGGTAAAGTAATCAGAGACTTCATTCTAATAAAAGAGACCAACTAAGGCCCTGTCATCAGCATATTTAAATAGCTTTGATTGCTGTCCTGCAGTGTCATCTCATTAGTTTCCACAGAGAATAATAATAATGGTGATAGAACAAAACCCTGAGGTGCTCTTGTGATTAGAAAAATCTCATCAGATAATGTTCTTCTCATACAGACTCTCTGTGGGCGGTCAATTAAAAAGTCCTTGACCCCCGTTTACCCTTAATTCCAGCCGTTGCAGCAGAATATGTATCTCTATTGTGTTAAAGCTGAGTTAAAAACTACAAATAAAAATCTGGCATGTGTTATTCTGCTGGAGATGACCGGAAAGCATGTTAACCATGGTAAGGGTAACATTCTCTGTCCCCCTGTTTGTCCTGTAGGCAAACTGTAAAGGATATGGATCAAATTGTTCTGCTATGCATGTTGTAAGATTTGAAACTTTCTGAAAACTTTTTCCATGCACTTCCACAGTCTGAGGGTTAAGTCTACAGGGCAGAAGTCACACAAGGCTTTGGACCTTGGTTTTTTGGATACTGGTCTTATGATAAAAGTTTCCATGTGTGAGGGAGGGTGGTATACATATAAACTGGAATATTACAGTTAAACAGTCTTTAGCTGGCTGATACACACCTACAGAACACAACCATGTAAGCCATCGGGTCCTGGTGCTTGGTGGGGCTTTATCTGTGAAAGGCAGGCGCCAACCTCTTGCTACGAAAGCTGTTGTAAGGTCTCTGGGTGTATCGGCACAAATGGCGTTGTTCTTATCTTAAATATCCATGGTGTCAAATCTTCCATAAAACATACATTTATTTTAGCTGACGCTTTTATCCAAAGCAACTTTCAGTTGCTAAATATGTCAAGTTGCAAGTCTCTTGCTCAGGAACACTTTGGTCAATGCGTCACAGTGGGTAATTGAGTTTCTCTCCAAAGGCACGGATCGTATCCACTGGTCCATCACCACCCCCTTAACAGGTTATGGTCATTCAGGAGGGAGCGTCCAGAAAGCCTTCATCTTCTCTTTTGAGCATCCTACCCATCATTAAGTTAAGCCCTTTCCATGCTTGTCTCGGGTTCACTGTACAAAACTGATCCTCCACCTTATTTTTAATCTAATCTAAAAATCTATTTTGGCCCTCTATAACGTGGATCTGAGCTCCTTTTATTTAGTCAGTGTCTCCCAGAAATATCATCTTTTTGTCATTAAGGCATCTCTTCATGTCTTTTAAAAGTCAGGGCTTTAAGAATCTGTTAAAGAAATCTCTGACCTTCCTCACAGAACTATGAAGTGATACAATCTGTCAGTCTATTTTGGGTCTCTGTATGAATCAAAGAACAAGTCCCAGTTTGTGGTTTCAAAACAGCTCCTAGCTTATCGTCCCTCCCTCTGTCCCATACCTTGACTGTCTTGACTATGGGGTTTTCCCTCCTCATGGGTTGTCCTTACTTCGGCAGAAAATGGATGACTTTATTGTCTGATTTACTGATAGAAGGTCTGCATATAGGCTTACATGCATCTTCGATGTTGCCATAACATAAGTCAAGATTGTGTGATGAGTGACAGTCAACATCTTGTTGTAATGTTTAGAGATGTGAGAGAGGGCACAAACTCTCGGGAGCAATCCAAACTACGGTATTGTCCAAGTTAATGGCGTTGCCTACAGGTATTACTGATAGCGACAGTGTAAAACAATTAAAACAACACAACACTGCAACCAAAAAAAACACTAAAACACTAAAAACGCTAAAATAGCACAAGAGGCAGGTTCAGCATCAGAGCTGCGCCTGTGATTCACTTTTTAGGTCACATGTCATCATTCCACCACTGGCTGTCGAGGTGGTGTCTAGCAAATGATGTGGGCTTAATAGGTAATAGACAGACTTTTTGGGGAAGATCTGGTCTGATTAGGATAGATGATATTCATCACACACAAAATCACACTCTCTATGCTGAAGCAGCAACAAAATGATTTGTAGACAAATACAAAGCGATCCACAAACACTCTGTGATCCACAAACACTCTGTGATCCACAAACACAGATTTGACACTCCAATGCTGAGCTTTTACACATCCTAAAACAGTGGTTTGAAAATACAAGTTGGACTGTGTTTGTTTGCAAATTGTGAAGAGTATGTTTGCAGTTGCTGGGGGCGGCTGTGGCTCAGGAGGTAGAGCAAGTTGGCCGTCAGCTGGAAGATCAGCGGTTCAATCCCCGGCTCCTCCTGGCTGCATATCAAAGTGTCCTTGGGCGAGAAGCTGAACCCCCCAGTTGCCCCTGGTGGCTGTTCCACTAGTGTGTGAATGTTAGTTTCTTTTTGAGCACTTAGGCTCATTGTGTGAATGGTGAATACAGATGTAGTGTAAAAGCACTTTGAGTGGTCAAAAAGACTAGAAAGGTGCTATACAAATATGGATTTACATTTATAGAAATTGAACAGCAAAACAGTATTGTCAACAATCTCAAATAGAATTTGACCCTCACCTGCAAACCAATCATTTTGTATTTATTCAAATTCTTCTACTTTTTATTTGTGGATCATGCAGAGTTTGTTTGTGAATTTTTAATCTACTTGTAGATCATGTTCCTGCTCGACACCTGCTGCTAGAAGTATCATTTTTATCATTATTATTACTATTTTTATTTATATATTTGGAATTTGCATTGTGCTACTGTGCTCTTTTCTCCTGCTCCTCTTGAAATTGAATATATTAGTACAACAGTGAAACCCTGACTTAGCAACTGTGTAAGTGTTCTAAACTAGTGTAACTTAATACAGTAACATGGGCAATCCAAAAAATAAACATCTTAATTTGCATTTTTTGCAATGACCAGGGATGAACCTCTCTAAAGTAGAAGTCCCCAATATATTAGCAACTAGATAGGTCAGCTTAACTCACTAACCCCACACATTACACTTAACATTCAGAATCCGTATAGTGAGCCTGTAGGTGCTGTTCTACGTGTAGACAGAAGATGGCGCTTAACGTTAAGAAAAAAACAAACATGCACTGCAGTTCATACAGCTAGCGGTTCATCACTTACTACTACTGCTATTACAAGTCAAGAGTTAAAATATATGGCAGATCATCTACCACCAATTAGAAAAATACATTTACAACAGAAATTTAAATATAAAAATATCAATATAAAACTGAATTACTAGGTAGTTTCTATGCCCCCAAATATATTGAGACATTTTAATACTTTATTTTTGTCATTTTATGCCCTATGTTATTAAGTTTCTAAAAGCTAATAAAACTATAAGATCTATTCGTTTTGCAGTGATATCTGTATAAAATCTAACTAGACATCTTGATCAAAGAAATATGTTTAACACATATTATACACTCACATTCCCATCCCTGTCCCACCCACCTCCCAACCTTCCCTATTCTCTGATTGGACGGGCGTTGTGTCAGTCAACTGACTGAATAATGCTTGCTTTACTTGCCCCTAAAAAAAACTGACTTGTCAGTACATAGAAATAAATGATGGAAATAAAACAACAAAACAATCAACAAAGTAACTGAATTGGGTTAAAATTGCGGCAGTTGTTTTATTTTTGAAAACAAACAGCAAAAAGCCACATGGAATCAATCAATATCCAGAGAATAACAATACTGGCTGCAATTTCAACAAAAATAACATACCAATTTCGAGAAATAATTTTGCCTGACTTTTGCCCCACCTCGACTCGACTATTACGAAAACCACACACTTTCCTACTCAAGTCTTCTTGGTAGCCTTACATCTTTTTGTTGCTTCGCGGTTTTTGACTAACGTAACTTCTTCGTCATTCCACATTCCCGACAGCTCGTGAAGGCAGCAGTCCTTGCATTGTGGCCCTGCAGAGCTAACGCCATCACACGCAGTGGCTACGACGAGCAGCACGTCGACAACAGGGCCACCACAGCAGCGCAGTCTTTATTACTGTCAAATTATTTCATTATAACGGCTGTGGAATATAGTGCTGCGGATTATTAGACGCGTTTGAACTGGTAAGAGTCATTACTTTCCATTTAACTCACCATTCAACTCGCTTGTTTATCTGATGCCAAAAATGAATTACTTTGATTTTTCCAGGTATTACTATTATTGTCATTTCGCGAACGTCAAGATGCTTAACGTTAGCCTGTTAGCTAGCTACATCTTTCTCCACCTTCTCTAACAGAAAGGCTGTCTGGGCGAGGCGGCGGCTTTTTTAGTGCGATACTCTGTGTGTTTTCAGTCAAATATATAACGT
The DNA here is from genome assembly GCA_029875015.1 of Lepomis gibbosus. NCBI lineage: Eukaryota > Metazoa > Chordata > Actinopteri > Centrarchiformes > Centrarchidae > Lepomis > Lepomis gibbosus. The sequence goes on from JAPMOB010251875.1 coordinate 10,015, forward strand.
TACACCAGCATAACGTTACATCTGCCCTGTATAACTGGAGTGATGAAACAGCACACGAAGCTAATTAGACAAGTAGGTTATCCACGGTCAGCGGCAAAAGAGAAATAATACGCTGTGTTATCTAACAGGAGGCTTTAGTTCTCACAGCATCTTGACGCATTGGTTTTTGATCCTCTGCTAGGTTGTTTACCCCCCCCTTCTCCCATCATCATCAGCATCTCCTATAGATGCTTAGTGGAGTCAGATGAAGGGCACAACCTCACATGATTGACAGTGGTACTCTTATCTAGGATGCATTTAGGTTCCTCTGCATGCCATGGGGAAACCACAGTGCTCAGTTAACTTTGAGGACCAAGTTGCATTCCTCCACATGAGATGTGTGATGGCATCACTTTATTGCGAGGTAGCCAAATTGTATCTTTCCTGACGTGTGGTTGTGATTTCTGGAGGATAACATGGTGTTTGTCACATATATGCCCGCTTTGTATTGTTTTCAACAAGTCAGACTTATTGCACTGTGCTGAGGATATGAATATTTTCCTGTGCCCTCCTCCTCCTCCTCCTCCTCCTCCTCTAAGAGAGGTTTCTCGAGGTTTCTCCCTCCTTTCCTTTTGTAATTGGGGTTAATTTCTCTCCTCACCTCTATCACCTTTTAAAACAATGACGGGAGTCCCTCCATCCATTATGTCTGCCCATTAAACCTGGCCAGGTTTGAACTGCAGCCATTTGTTCCATCCATTGTGTTTGCAAAATTTGTGTAATTGATTGTATCGTCAGCCACTGCCATTAGGCGCTCAACAGTTTCTCTCTTACATCAGCATTTCTTCTCTTAAGAAGTGTATTTTAATGAAACAGCCTCTGTTTATTACATGCAACAGACAGCGCCGCTTGAACTGAATTTATTTTAGGTGGCTGTCTTAAGGGAACACTGCAGCAACTACAAGTGATACAATGTGATGTGGACTTGTAATTTCCTTTGCTTTCTTTTCTGAAAAAGTTTTATTATCCTTATTTTCAGAAAGCCAGCTTTCTTGTGTGTTGAGCAGTGCCAGCAGCTGGCAGACAGCCCGCTTACCCCACTAAATGTAAGATTTCTGTATCAAGAAGACAAAGCTGCTTGTTTTACTACCATGTGACGTTATGGCTTGGTGAGTTCAAGCCATGGTGGTGCTGCAGGTGCAGTGTTTGGGAGCACATTATATATAAGGCTTTGAGGATGGATCTGTCCCCAGGCTGCCGGGATAATCTTTGTTTAGAGGTAGTGGTCTTCGAAAGCAATCACAGGAACCAGTGTGAACTATAATGTTTTGTAGAAGCTGCATACAGTCCAATTCTCATCTTCTGAAGATCATTTCATGTCTGTTGGAAGTGCGCATTAGGCCAGACCTGATGTGCACATTACAGATATTAATTAAAAGAAATCCGTACTTGAGTGTTTGGGCTCAAATCTGGCAATTTTTTTGCAGGAAAAGAGGTCAGGATGAGCTATGAGCTAAGGGCTGCTCCTTTTTCTTCTCATGCTATACAATAGGATGAAGCATGCATGGCGTCGCTGATGAAAGTCCCGTGTGTTTAGCATGTAGGCCCAGTTAGACAGACAGCTTTAAACAGCTTCTCATCCTCTTACATTGTGGTGAAACGCTGCCAAAGCACTGTGCTCCTAATCACAGTTCACTCAGTCACTGACTGCAGACGGATGCTTTGTGCTTGCAGTCCCGATCGGGCAGGCTATCACACAGAGGAAGTTAGGACAGTAGAACACAGGAACTCTAGTAGAGCATGTAGGAGTTATACTTTAAGGGTGATAAATGGTCCCCATAATTAACTTGGAAAACTTCAGTCAGCAGTCTGTTTTTTGATGTCATGGGCTTGTGGTTTTTGTTTTCAATGAATCGAAATCTTGAATAGCTCAATATCCAAAGCGCAGGCAGTGCAATCTTTTAATGAAGGTAAAATGTGTCACAACATCCCATTATAACTCATAAAACAACTGCAATATCTGGGATCAAACCAGATGATATACCAAGTAGTACGGTTGGAGCTTTTTGGGGCCTGTGAAGCTCTGGGGCCCCAGCTCAGTTGCTCCCTTTGACGCTGGCCTTGTACTTGACATGACGGCGGTTTTGCTCTGGTCTAATGTTGTTTATTTTCTCCCCAAAATACTTCATTTTCTTAGGTTGGATGTTGGAAGAATAAAGTGCAGCGACCGCTCTAGATACGTTTACATGTTTAATACTGAGACATGCACACTGTACTGTTCACTGTTGTCTGTTTCAGTGTTGGTCCTATATTGGGGCTTGTTTGTCTCTGGCTGACTCTGCTCTAAAGGATTTCAGTCACATGCTTATTTGTCTGTTTGTGTCTCACACCACATTGACTTGTGAAGCCTCAAAGTTAGAGAATGTCTACCAGTGACCACTTGTCACAGGTTATGGCCTCAGCGTAGGCTGTTTTTTCCCCTCCAAACTTTCTTTTGTACTTTTGCAGCTGCACTTACTAGCAAATAATCCTGCCACAATGTGTATTTTGATGTAAATCTGAATCCAGATGCAGATGAAATCAGGATAGCACCTGCTCTTGGAGTTAGCCCAGCTTCTGTGAATGTGACCCCCATTCATCCCTTTTTTTAAGCTTCCAGTCACGCTGCTGGGTTGTACTGTACTGCACACTAATGATGAACTGTACCACTGCATTGTGATGTATCTGTGTGCCAAACATCTGAAGGAGGGAGGTATAGGTACTGGGAAGTTCAGGTCTGCTGAATACATCATTCCTAATGTCACTCTGTGGCAGGAGCCATTTTGAGCAGTTTTAGACCTGGTCCCTGTCCAGTAACCAGTGCAGAGAGCTGGCAGCACCCATGGTAAAGCTCTAATCTTCATCATTTCACAACTTTATGTAACCTCCAGTCTCTATGACTACACACGTTCCAGCAGCAAGCAGGAATTCTGGGATTATTTTACCTTTGTTTGCTGGACAATAAAGGGTTTGAGGTGAATCACATTTTAATTCAGGGTTATTTCTGCAATTAAATTTTCGTTTCATTATCAATTATCGCTATTGATTTTTTAATGAAATAGATAAGTCTATACATACATACATACAATTTACAAATTGCTTGTTTTGTCCTAAAAGCAGTCCCAAACCCCCAAATGTTCAATTTATAATATCCTGACATTTAGGAAGCAGGAACCAGCAGATATATGGTGTGTTACTTGATAAATGACTTGAATGATTAATGAATTGTCAGGAGTTGTTTGTGAGCTCATTCTTAACTTTTGGAAACAGGATGTGGAACTAAATAGTCTAGTCTGAGTTCAAAGTTCGACTTAGTAGCATTTCTGAGCTTTCAAGTCTCATAGTCTTCTTCAGTGAACGGTAAAATTGTCACTCACTTTTCTTTTAAGCTGATTAACCGATCAAAATCATTAGATTAGACACATTTTTAAAAGGATTAATCACGTTAATCACTTTTTATGTGCTACTCAATGTGAATATGCTGTCACTTTAGTTTCATCGCAAATGAAACCAAAGTGAATAACTTTTGGTTTTACACTGCAATTTAATGTCTGCGTATATATTCTGATTATATATTAGAAGAGTGTCTGTTTATCTACATATTTAAATACTCTCTGCAGTTTTATAGGACAAATAATGTGTTTATTAAACATGAAAATTAAGAACAAAAAATTGGCAGTTGGTGAAAAATAAACTAAATTGCGTCAGGATAATGAACTAATCATTTTGTTCAGGACTAAGCTGTGCTGTACTGATTGCAGGTCTTAGCTCAGGGGAAAGGAGCCTGAGACCCAGGGACCAACCACACAATTTAAAGAGATATCCACTTGGAGAACAAATCTCACAAGTTTAATAATGAAAAAATGCGTCTTCGATAGCAAACAAGTGCCTCTTCGAAAAGGTTAAAAATGGGTATGGGGTTTTAATGAAGACAAACCAAAAACATAATTAATCCTGCAGGCAGGAGGTATTTGTGAGGCAAGGACGATACCAAAGACTGCCCTGGTGCAGGCACTAAGGGGTGTTCAGTTTCAGAAAACTCAATGACTTTCAATGACAAACAAGAGAGACAGCGAAGAAACCTCAGAGGGACCTACAGGACAGAGCTTCAGGCTGACAATGTCTGATGAAGTGAGCTCTGCACCAAACAGAGGAAGGCTTAGAATACCCTGGGTGGGCAGTTCCCCTTCTCTCTTATGCCTTCAAGAAAGGACGTGGTCACACCCTGATGGGCCAAGAGGAGAATCGTTGAGGAGTCAGTCATCACCGCCTGTGCATGTGGTCCCAATGTTCCTCTGATCAACACAGAGGAATGTTGGCATTGAGTCAAAATGAATGTGGGAAAGGAAAATGAAATAGCAGCAAAAATGAATGAATGAGGGACATAATAACATGTGATCAGACAAAGTTCATTACTTAATGGGTTAGACTGTGAGATGCTTTTGAAAGCTCTGGGAAAAGCTAGTAAGTGGATCTTAAGTTTTTGTGTTTTTTTTTTCAAAGTCAGGAATGAACCTTTGTTTATGTGGAGTTCACGTTTGATAGTCAAACATTATTGTCTCTGCATGGAGCGCTATCAAAGTAGATTTCAGCGTTTTCACATGAATGATTGAATATGGCCCCACCCAACCCATCTCATTAGCTAAAGTTGAGGGGAGCCTCCCTCTGCGGGAGAGTCCAGTCCAGGAGTTGATGTCATCACATGGAGCTTGCTGTGGGTCAGATGGCCCTGGCTCATGCGTTTGGCACTGTGCGTACAGTCAGCCGCTCCTACGCGCTCAGCGTCACGCCAGGACCTCAGAGGTCCAGAAGACCCCACAACAATGTTGTCCTTTGTGTCACGCTTCCAGTGGAGAGGGATGAGATGTGTCTCTCTTCTCTCTCTCGCTCTCTCTCTCTCTCTGCCCCCCCCCCCTTCGGTCCCTGACTGAGTTGTGACGTACTCGCAGGCTCAAACGAAGTTATTGTTACAGATGAATAAATGTTGAAGTATAGGGATGAATGCAGGCTGTGACAGAGCTGCCGGGGACGTACGCTGACATGTGAGGCAGAGCTACAGATCATATGATCACCTCGGAATGCGCACAGCCCCTCCAGCATCCTCATATCACAACGGCTAGTTTTCTTTTCACTCTGCTAATTAAAAACTCTGAGGTTTTACTGACGCATTTTTTAGCGTTTTACACGCTCCATCAGCTCCATTAAAAAGAAGAGGAATGTTTACGAGGCAGGCACATGCCACTGGGTCATTGTAGCAGCGATATCATGAAGGAAATGATGTGTGAAAGCGATGCACTTTGCACGAAAGCTTGTCAAAACGGGGCTCATGGAGATGTCCGTCTTAGGGGTTGTTTTTTCAAAGGAATTCAATTAGCAGGACTTGTTTGTCTTGCTTCAAGGAGCCGGAGCAACACAGATCCTATCACGCTGATAGCATCACGCGCTAGCTCTCATCTTTGTGTTTGCTTATGTGTACGCTGGCTCCAAATGTGCAAAGTCAGTTGCTGGTCGTCGTGGCTTCATTTCCTCTGAAAAGAATCACAGTTGCTCATTTACATCTGGAGCGCAGGCGAGGCATGAGAGCACCAGCAGCTCTCATATCCTGCTCCACATTTTCCATTTTTAATCTTCCTCATTTTTTTTTCTTAATCTCTCCAATTCCATTCAGCTCTCAAGTCCATTTAGCCTTGATTCTGAAGTTCAATAGTGCACCGGAGTGCCTCGCTCTATATTTAAAACCTTACCACTGAATAAATCGAGCAGAAATCCTTTAATTCTGCCAGCCACCACCCAGCCCTAAAGTTTATACTGCTGCTGAAGCAGTGGAATGGCAATGGTAGGTTCCTATAACAGGTTTCCTCCATATGTGGGTGTCTGAGCAGCCAGCCAGAGAGCCAAGGCATCATGTAGTGGTTAGAGAAGCAGCTAGCAGAGGAAGCTTACGGACTTTGTCTCTAACTGTGTCAGCTGCAATGATGTTCACTGTGATGTAGAAACCTATCTGAGGCAATCCAGATTAAGACCCAGTCTGCAAGTTGACTGTCATGCTGGAAATGAGTTGAAGACTAAAGATGGGGAGAATATACCAGCATGCTTTGGAGAATGACTGATGGTAATGTTAGAGTATACATGGTATGTGTTAAAAGGGCAGGTATGTTCCTAGGCAAACACACATGGTGGTGTTTTGCTGTTGTATTGTAGGGGTGGGAATCACAGGGTGCCTCACGATACAATATGATACACGATACATTACATACCAGTAATATCACGATACATCAATTCTGCGATAATCGATATACTGCTAGACAATCCTAAAATGACACGTCACGATATCTATGAATACCAAATGCCTGTGAAAAGGTAGTTTTCTCTATTTATTCGCTGCAAATCCTAACTGTTAGAAAACAGCACAATTCTGCAGCACAGGTTTTTCAGTGTGTAAATTTAAATTACAGAACTAGAGCAACTTGGAAAAATTAATACAACAAACATTTCTCTATAAAAGGAACATAAAAATGCAAATTCGCTGAAGTGTGCACTGACTCATGCCGGGCTTACACCAAAGGATTTTCACAGTCCCAGACTAAAGACCGGCAGTCTTTAGGAATCTTTACTGAAGTCTCGG
>JAPMOB010251876.1:0-21900 GCA_029875015.1 Lepomis gibbosus
CCCCTCTCCCACACACTCTCCCTCACGTTTCCCTGGCATCAGGACCGGAGGATGTTGGAGCGGCGAATGGCAGAGCTGGAGGAGGAGCTGAAGGTGAGGCGACATTCAGAACAAATCTTATCATGGCCACAGATAACAACTTTGCATGCTTCTGCTTGATTAGCTTGGCTGTAGCTTGTGCAGGCCAGCAGTGTTGTAGTGGTACACACCCTCTCTTTTCAGGAGGTGTGATCATTTTTTTCCTGTTATGTGATGGATTCGTTTGGTTGTTTTTCACTTTACTGGATGTTTCTGTTTGCCATCTAACAGTTAGATCTACCCAGCAGCCGGTTAACTTAGCTTAGCACAAAGACTGGAAATGGGGAAAAAGCAAGCATGGCTCTGTCTAAAGGTAACTTCAGTCTCTAACAGGCTGCTCGCTGTAGCTTCATATTTAGTGGACAGAAGTGAGTGGTGCTGATCTTCTCATCTTGCTCTCAGTAACAATGGTGGGGAAAGTATTTGGATCTTTTACTTAAGCAAAAAGATCAATACAGCAATGTATACTCCTTTACAATACAAAAACATACTTAAGTAAATTAAATTACTCAAATGAAAAGAAACTGAACAGAAGTGAAATTACTTTCCACCACTGAAAGCAAATAGGCGTATATCCCTGAATGTCAAACTATTCCTTAAATGTTTTTTTAACAAGTTCTTATTCTAGGTTGCAAAAAAATGATTTGGATTAATAGAGATTTATTTTTAATAAAATAACCTCTTTGAAATGTGATTTAAAAACTATTTCTGTGCTGTTGTTTTTTTTAGTTCTCTGCCACCAGACTTACTTTAGCTTCTCGTGTTAGGCTTTTGACATATCCCACAGAAGGCTTAGTCCTAGGTAATATACAGATCAGGTCAGCTTTTAATATTAAATTTCTTGCTTGTGCTAAAGCAAGATGTCCCCGTTCCTGAGGCTCTGCAGCAGGATGGATAACAAATTATGATCATGTGCCAGAATAAATGTTCTTGCATCATTTCATGATGAGTATGGCAGCAACAGATCAGTGTCCTCCTGGTTTACAAAAAAACGTGTCATCCAAAAATTACCCCTCTGTCTTCCACTCATATGTATTTTACACAAAGTCCTGCTTCCTTTTGTGGTAACAGGTTTGTTAGACACATTTATGCATTGATATAAATAAATCAGCCTCCCCTCCCAAAAAGACATCAGACATTTTGACATGTCACTGTGGATAAAAAGAATATATGTAGTTTATAACATTAAGTTACAGGTTCCTGGTATTCTGTGTGCTGGCTAACAGTCACACTGACTTCCAGCTACGTTTAACACTCGTGCTACAATTATTTAAAGTGTCTGCTGTGAAAATTTCTCATAATATGTAATCTTAACATCCAGTATCTAATAATCCACTAACGTGAAAACAGACAATAAAATGAAATAATTCAAACTGATTGTATATTTAATTTGTTTTTAATGTGAGCTGCATTTTTACCACCAGGTTCTGGTTGACCTGAGAGCAGACAACCAGCGTCTTAAAGATGAAAATGGAGCACTGATCCGTGTCATCAGCAAACTTTCCAAATAGATGGAGAGAGACACGAAGAGCAGGGAACCCCCCCCCCCTCCCCAACCTCCCTCCCGCCATCCATCCCTCCCTCCTTCCACACATTCCTCGCAGTGCCAAAGAGAGAGAGAGAGAGGGGGAGAGAAGCAGCAGAACGTCCTACGTACATGAACACCACAGCTTGACTTGGATTGTGATGCCTCTCTGTGAACAGCTGGAGTGGCTTTAGTGTGCCTTTAGTGCCCGTTTGTCACAGGAAGACCTATGGCAAGAAAGCCTGTGGCTACGGTCAGAGGTTCTCACAGTAGCAACAGGAGACTTGACAACAGCCAGAATGCCCCACGGCTGGTGCAACACACAAAACACAACATCTGCTATGACTGTGCATCAGGGGAACACGAACATGCACACACATTCCTATGCGTGCATCACACACTTCCTCGATGCAGATTCCACGTGCGCACGAGGCAGCTTGGCCCTTAAAGCTCCCACTTTGTATTTATTTATTTTTTTTGTGAACACACTCACGTCACACATTCACAAATTTAATCCCCACTGATAGTTCAAATCTAATATTTTGTCAAGCAGTAAAGGTTTTGGGTGTAGTCCTTAAAAAAAAAAAACAGCTCTGAAACCAGGTTCAGGCCTAGTCTTCACATTCACCATTGTCCTGACAATGGGGAAATCCTTGAAGCTCTGTTTGGTTGTTTTGTTTCCACATGCAAGTCTTTGAACCCACCTACCTCTCCACCTATGCACTTCCCCACATACATTTTTATTTTTGTGACCACAGACACACTCCACGTTCTTAAAAAAACAATGACCACAGAACCAGCTCAGTCGACCACAGCACTTTACTCTCTGCAAAGTGATAAAAGATCTGTGAGGCTTTGCCCGTCCTCCAGACAGACAAAACCTTTTTCAGAGTAGCACCTTCTCGCTTAGCAAGTGGAGGGAGAAGTTACCCATAGCTGAAGGTCATAGGTCATTGCACAATTATAGAAATTGCTGTTCTGTCAAAGCCTATTATGCTATGGATGGTTTTAATTATTACCATTGATAAAGATATTTTCATAGTTTTTCATTGTCAGTTCCTCTCGTGCAAGGGAGCATGGTTATGTATATTAAATGTGTACAAATATTAGTCTTGAATAATACCCCCTTTGAAGTAAAATTCCATGTAGCCTTTCTTCACATGTTGGTTTTCTAATATATTGAATGGATGTCTGCACCCTAATAAAAAAAGTGCGTTTGTAGCGACTGCCTGGTTATTATGTACACTGTGAGAATTTATAGCCGCCTCCATCACCGAAATATTACTTGACCCATCCACAACACTGAATCTCACCTGGATTCCCGTCTTCTAAGACAGAAGGAGTCATCAAATTGCTCCATTTTAAGATTTGTGGTCACCTGGTTGCTTTTTTTGCCATTTTCATCTCAATGTTCTTGGATCACAAACAGTTTTCTTGTAGCCTACATCACTTGAGTGAAAAAAAGAGGAACAGAACAGCTGCAACACGGCAAAGCTCACACGCAGTGAGCACAAGATGTATTTACAATGTGTGTGTGTTTGACTGTTACATCAATCTACTGCTGCTCCCAGGTGGACTGTACATCATGAGTGGCTTGACTGACATGATAAAAATCAGTGTCATTATATAATGCTGTATGAGTGCTCAGTAAGCGTCTGGGTAAAGCTGTTAAGAGTCACGCTGTCTTTTGAGTTCCCGTCCATTTGCACTAAAGTGTAGTTAACACCAGTCATCCATCTGTTTGTCTCATCTGAGAGCAGAGAGATGGACCACTGTCCTGAAGGGTAGAAGTACTGACAACAAGCCGAGCGCCTAATAAGGAAGGGCAGGCTGGCCGAGGCACTCTCTGTAAATATCCCTCAGGTCTGAGAAAGACAGAGGAAGGGAGCTAGGGAGGAAGAGGGAAGCGGATGGATTGCAGCCTTATATGGACAAAGCACTGCTTTTCCCAGGGTTTGTGGCTCTGACCCCCGGCATGGTGCCAGATGCTGCTCAAGCAGCTCCTCTGCACCACCAAGTGGTGCAACCAAGGAAATGCTAAAGTTGAACGGAGTTTTGTTTTTACATTTTTGACAGATGGTTTTCCAGATCCACTTAAATAAAACAATAAATGAGAAATAATGTACCAAAACAAACCTCAGACAATGGATAAAATCGAAGCTGCAGACGTGGAGGCATCCTGAGCCACCTACAATGCAAATAACTGGAGTCTTTTATTAAACCTTCCTTGCCTGTTAAATGCCCACATCTTTCAGTCCTACTCTGACATTTTGTAAGTCTCCTGTCAAGAATCTGAAGCCTGACATCTTATAGCGCTCATCCAGAACCACAGAAGAGATTATACAGCTGGTCACAGGTCCTATCTGCAACCCCAATGACAGTAAAAACAATAGAAATGTATATGTAAACAAAAGACAGAACACTCAGATATTCTACTGAGGTGAAATCAAGAAAAGAGAATACTGATTCTGCCAGCCCTTTCTTCAAGCAAGTTGTTCCAGGGGCTCTGGCTGCAAAGGCTTTGTCCTAAATTATCGAGCAGATTGTTTGGTATGAGGAGTAAAATAAGAGCTAGCAGCAATAAGGTGGAAAGGGTTTTTGGAGCAACTGGAACACACAGTAGACATGACATGATTTAGCGTGGACTGACATGATACTTCTTGGAAAAGATATGGAAATGCACTCTTACTATGACCTGGAGTATTTTTCAGTCTCAGCCAAGTGGTCATGGTGTGCATGGCCACCATAAGAGCCATTACCACTGTAACAAAAGTGTATTAATATTGTTACCTTTTTATTATAGCTGGGAGTTGCCATCATACCATAGTGAGGTCAGTGCACTTGACATTTCACTAAAATGTACTGATCATGTTCAATATGTAGTGGTGTCCTACCTAGTGATCCACTGTACAGATGGGTTAAGACCATAGATTGTATATAAAAAGGTTAAGACCCCATCTTCTCCTCTACATACTGTACAATCCATGCCATGTTTTCCAGCATACCCTGAACCTTGTCCAGGTTTTCATTGCAGCACACAGAGCTGCATGGCCTCCACCTACTTCTCTCTACTTAGAGTTGGATCCATTTTTTCAACAACTTTTGTCTTCTTTGCTTTCACTAGATATACCCTGTAGACGGGATTTTTAAAGGTTCAACTGTAAAGAACAAGCGGTTTGGGAACTTCTGCAGGTTTTTCTTTGATTTACTTTTTTCCACTCCAGCATTCCTCTTTGTTGCAGAAAGAGGTGTTTTTTCCTGTTCACGTGAGAGTGAAACATTCTCACAGTAGTGATGTGTTTAGAGGAATTATGCTGGATGTTTATGCAGGCTGATGACTGCAAGTGCAACAACTCCAGCTAAATTTTAGGAGCTTGATCACTGAGATTGTATGTTTAGTCCTTGTTTTGCCAATGAATGCCTTCAAAATAATTACAGGCATGCTTAATTATTGAGGAAAACGAATTTGGCCTGTAATTTAGTTTTCCTGTTTATTGCTCATTTTAAACTAAATCTGTTAATTTATTTGGTTGTTGATGTCTTAGGATGACATGTCTTGTGACACAAAAGTGTCAAAGTACAAGATGTATAAATAGCCATTACTGGCAGGAACCTGTGAAAAGTGTGTGTGTTGTTCCACACTAAACATTTCCAGTAATGATCGAATGTTTCTTACCTGTGCATGAGAAGCTTTATTTATCTTTATCTTTAGTTTATTATTCTCACTGAGGGAGTATAATAGTGTAGGTAGAAGGATGATGTCAAAATGTAGATGTTGTTAAGCCATGCTAACTTGTAGTAAATTTAAATATGTTTTCCTTTTTCAAGAGCTCGGACCTTCTCAACAAACCCTGACTGCATTTGGAAAACCTTCCTCATTCAGTTTAAGTGTTCCAAGTAAAGATTGCCTCCTCGCCATGTCCTGCGACTCAGACCCTTACGTCTTCTCCACCAACACACTACCCACCGACCTCCGCTTCCTCCCTCCACTGGCTAACGGGCTTCTGGGATGGAGGGTGTACAACAATATCATGCACATGGGTGGCGTGTACAACGGGGAGGGTGGACGTTGTCATCGAGCAGACATCCCCTGTCCTTTGGCTGTAAATGTTGAGACAGAGGAACCGGCCCAGCACACCTACAGCCTGGACATCCACACAGGTAGTCTTTGCAGGGTTTTTACTTTCTGGTTGCCAGAACTTGTGTTGTTAATGATCTTATTTCATGCTGTTAAGAATAAACGCTGCTGTGACTATCTCATCTCCTCATCCAGGCATTTTTACCCACACTCTGAGCTCAGCAAGTGTAACCGTCTCACAGTCTTTGTATTCACACCGATACCACTCCAACCTGATGGTGATGGAGATTCTGTTGGTGCGGCAGCAAGCTTCGGCAGAGCCGATCACTGTTAAGCTGGTTAGTTCATTCACACCTCAGAGCAGAGACATCGTTTTCGAGTCTGGTCCTGATTACAAAGGAGGAAGGTAAGGTGAATAGAAACTCATGTAAAAATGTTCACTACGGGTCTGATATTTTACACAGTCTGTATTCCTCTCTCCTTCAGGCACATTCAAGGAAAGACGACCAGCGCTGAGATCCCAGGAGGTTCCTGTCCCACAGTACACCTTATCTGGACCCCCATACCCTCTTCTCTGACACTGCTTCCAGAGCAGAGCCAGGGTCGCTGGGGCTTCATCCTGGTTGTGGCTAACAGTTTAGACACCGCTGAGGCCAATTTTGATGAGGGCCTGAACCTGATGGCGACTGGTAACCTGCGTCCGTCTCATGAGAAGGCCTGGAAAGAACTGTGGCTACAGAGCAAGGTGGAGGTGGCAGGGTCAGAGAGGCTCTGCAAGGCTCTGGTTGGCTGCATGTTCTACCTGCTCAGCGCCTTCCCCTCCATACATGACACCTCCAGATCTTTTGGTGGAGTCAGCCCAGGCGGGCTGTCTAATGGTGGGGATGGTCAGGACTACTGGGGCCATGTTTTCTGGGACCAGGTAAGGTTAGGTACAGTTGATAGTTGCATGTTGTTTGTTTGGGTTGTATGATGTGTCGAACAATGACGCTATCTTCCTTCCGGTTAATAGGACATTTGGATGTACCCTGGCATAGCCCTTTTCTATCCCAAGCTAGCCCGAGCTGTGCTGGAGTACAGAGTGGGGACTGTAGATGGCGCAAAAGACAATGCCCAAAAGCAAGGCTACAAGGTATGATGATCAGAGGGATGCTCAGGTGTCTAATAGCTCTTCTGCCTCACTGACTATGCAGTCTGCTTAACAGACAAACAATAAAGGTGTTTACAGCAGGAATTTAGTTGGTCTTTGTAGTCTTTTTTCACTCTAAGTAACTGTGAATGTGATACAATAAACAAAAGTTAGAACAAAGGTGTTACTTACAGTTTTTCTTGATTTCTTAAAGCTAATTCTTGAAATTATGGCTCTTTTTCGGAACTCTAAGCACAAATCCATATCTTCCCACGCAATTCCCCAACCATCCTATTTTCAGGTAAAAATTAAGCTCTCCACTCAAAAGCATTCAATCTTGCTGCAAAAAACAAACTTTGCGCTCAGACATATGCACAAGCCCTAAAACACACACACACACGCACACACACACACACACACACACACACTCCAACACAGTCTTACACACTGGTGAGGTAAATTCAAATCAATTCAAAACAATACTACGCAAAATGGTTGTAAGTAATGTTGCTTGTGGTTCTCCCCCTCTTTTTCACATGATGAATGCAACAAAAGGGATAACAAATGTAAACACTTGCACAGATTTTTTATTCCTTTGTGTGCTGTACAGTACAACATACCAAACAACAAATTATTCTGCCCCAGCATCTTGTCTTTGGTCTGGGACAGGCCAGAGATTCTTGTTCTCCACCTCCTACACACTACTCCTCCTCCTTCACCCTACACCTGCTCTGCCTCTAGACTTTAGGGAAATGGGTGTGCTTTTTGAAAAATGGAGTTATGGTTTTGACATGGTTTTAGTTCAAAAGCCTGCTTATAGCATTTAAGCAATGGAGAAAAACTGTAAATTACTTTGTACAGAAACAAAAAAAAATAAAAGATCAATACCACTTTCATGTCTCTGTACTATATATGTAGCTAGATCCAGGAGGGGGTTAGCATGTCTTAGCTTAGTGTAAAGACTGGAAGCAGTTAGCCTAGCTCTTTCATTTTTATTTGTATGTTAATATATGAATCAAAGTTCTATCAATCTTCTGATCTAAATCTTAGCAAGAAAGTAAATAATTGAACTATTCCTTTAAGCGCCTATAGAAAATATAATTATGCTAGCACTGTAAACATAAAATAGTAACAATGATAACAAACAGTTAGCCTGACAGTAATGCAACAGTCACCTAGAATGTTGTATTGGAAACAAATTAGCCTCAGCTAGCATTAAGGCTACCTTAAAACCTTTTGCTATGATTTGCCATCACATGATCCTGAAGTTAGTGCACTTGACATTTCACTAAAAATCTGATGAGCATGTTCAATATATTGATGTCCTACCTGTTGATCCACTGTAAAGCTGGGTTTAGACCACATACTGCCTTATCTTCCACGTTAAATCAATGCCAATGTTTCCCAGCAACAAAACTAGAATGCTGAACTGGCAACACATTGGCCTCAGGTAGCATTAAGGCTAGCTTGGTTAGCACTGGCCTGATCACAGCAAAACAAATTTAATAGGTGAAATTACAAACAAAAGACACAAAATAGCTTGAAGCCTGGAAGTAAATTTGATGTGGGACTGTGGCAGCAGCAGTTGCTCCAGTGAAACAAACTGCTGGTAGTTGTTTCTTAGGGCTGATGCTGTGTTTCTATGTGTGTGTGTTATTGTTCTGCATTTTCACAATAACAATGAAACTGTGCCTGAGTCTTCTGAAGAAAAGATGCTATTTGTACAGGGACTAAAGTTCCCATGGGAGAGTGCTGT
The DNA here is from genome assembly GCA_029875015.1 of Lepomis gibbosus. NCBI lineage: Eukaryota > Metazoa > Chordata > Actinopteri > Centrarchiformes > Centrarchidae > Lepomis > Lepomis gibbosus. The sequence goes on from JAPMOB010251876.1 coordinate 8,567, forward strand.
GTCAGGGAGGGAAGTGTGTCCAGAAGACATTTATGGACTACAAGAGATTCACATAAATGGAGATGTCACCCTGGCCTTCCAGCATTATCTCTACCTCACTGAGGTATACGCTCTGTATCTGGATCTCACCATTATCATATTGTCTCACGCTGTGTGAGGATATTAACTGAGCTCTTTGTTGCAGGATCTGTCCATGTTCACAGAGGGTCGGGGCAGTGAGGTGATTTATGGTGTGGCTGATTACTGGGTTTCTAGAGTAACATGGAACCCTGAGGAACAGAAGTATCATCTCCTAGGTAAAAAAACAGGTTTCTGTAATGAAGTAGGACTTGGCTCTCAGTGTAATTGATGTTTATTAAATGTTAAGACCTTTTTTAGTGAAGGAGTGAATTATGATACTACAAAGGGGCTCTGAAACTCACAAAACTTTGCACCCTGCTCAGAAGTGGCGAAAATTTACAGCTGATATGGGTCTTGGTCATGGGTGTTTCAAAGTGGCTCCATAGCGCCCCCTAAAAAATTTCAACAAAGCGCCTTGGCTCTACGTTTAGATGTAAAAAAGATTTGTAGCAGATGTGTCATCCCAGGAGTTAGCGATTTTGAAGTGCAATTTTTGAGCTTTTTCCGCCATTTACAGGCCCCGGATCTAGTGGTATTATCAGATTGACTTAAAAATTTTGCAGTGTAATTAAAAGACCTTGGAGTTTAAATGTTGTGCTAAGTGTGAAATTTTTTGAGTGGTTGGTCCATGGTGTGGTGTCAAATTTTGATGTTTTGACATGAAACAGGAAGTTGATGTATCCAATATGCCTCAAATTTCACATGTTTGATAAGAGTCCTGACCTGAGGATATCTACATGCTAATAGTCAGTACGCCACCTACTGGCAACAGGAAGTACATTGTGGTTAACACTTAATCTCTAGCACCAGGTAGCAGACACAGGAAGTGACTCCTTTTTGCAGTGTCTTAACCGCAATAAAATTCGCCTCACCCAACATTCAGCAATGATGTGTGGGGGTGTGAGGGCCTGTTTATTGCTGCTGGGAGCTTTATTTTTGATTTTAGTATTGCTATTGGAATGTCAAAATGATTTGGTTTGTTTTCTGTATTTATACATTTTATATATCTAACAATATGAAAGAAATTAAAATTGGAAGCATAACTGTATGATACATGTAATTATTATTGTAATAGCATTAATATTTTTATCAAAACATTGTAAAGCATTTCCCTTTTGTGCCATTTAGGTGTCATGCCACCTGATGAGTACTACTACAATATCAACAACTCTGTTTACACAAACACAGTGGCCAAATTCAGGTACTAGTATTTGAATATTTCACTGCAGTGCATTTTAACGGATACCAGTAATACAAAATGTTTCTCATTTGCCAGTCTTCAGTTCGCAGTAGAATTGGCTGATCTCCTCCAACATCCTGCACCAAAGGAATGGCAAGAAGTGTCCGAAAAAATCAAAATACCTTTTGACCAAGAATCCCAGTACCATCCTGAGTTTGATGGCTACCTTAAAGGTTAATTTTTTTTAACCTTTCTGACACTGACCTGCATTAGAAAATCTAATATCCATAACATGACGTCAGAATATCTTTTGGTCCTCTCGCAGGTAATCCAGTGAAGCAGGCAGACGCCGTGATGTTGGGCTATCCTCTTGGATTGCCAATGTCCCCAGAGATCAGGAGAAATGACCTTGAAGCATATGAGCCAGTGACAGACCCTTATGGTCCAGCCATGACATGGGTAAAGACACAGCATGATGTCAGCACAAGATTGATGTTACTGTTAATTCCATTTGACGGTATTAGAGATTTATTGCCAGATGCATTTTTAAAAAGAAATTAAATTATTTATGAAATAAAACAAGACAGTGGTGAAGGAAGTATTCAGATCCTTTGCTAAAGTACAATCTTACTTGCATTACTTAAAGCCACATAGTTAATACAGTATTTTATATTAACAAATGAGTAAAAGTAGTATATGAAAGGAGTTTATAGTGATGAGCGCAGAGAGAATTAACACCCGACTCTGTGGTTCCCTTGAACTCGACAGGTGTCTTAGCCAATTGCTTTGGTTTTACAGCTTGCAACTTTCATTGGATTTTCATAGCTCTTATTATGCTCAGCACCAAATGAGAGCTTTGTATTGTATAGTATTTGATTATTATTACCGAATTTAATGTTGTGTCTGGTCAAGCTAATTTTTATGTACTTTAGATTATTGGGTGGTTTAATCTATAGCAACTACCTTGTAACAGGTTTTGTAAAATATTAATCTACAAATTAACTAATATTAATAGCTGTCAGATACATTCAGTTTAACTATGTAGTTAATAGTTGCTTGTAGTGCACAGAATTAGCTGTTTTACTGGGGCTCCTTGGATTGAATGTAAAAACCTGTTCACTTTCACTTGTAAGGGTATGTTTGCAGTCAGCTGGCTGGAGCTGGGGGAGGCTGAAAAGGCTCAACATTTACTTGAGAAGTGCTTCAAAAACATCCAGGGGCCGTTCCAGGTTCCTTCCAAATCACCCACCCACTCACACACACAATACTGATACATGCCTCTTCACTCGATATCCAGGGAATGTATGATTACCTCTCCTCACAGGTATGGAGTGAATCATCTGATGGCTCTGGTGCAGTCAACTTTCTCACGGGTATGGGAGGATTCCTGCAAGCTGTGCTGTTTGGTTACACTGGCTTCAGGTTGGTTATCAATCCTCCCACCACGCACCATGGAAAAACATCTCAATATGCACATAAGCAATGGTACAAAGATTAACATAATATGTTTTTTTCCTAGAGTCCAGAAGAAATTCTTGGCCTTTTCCCCACTTCTTCCCAATGACATTTCTGAGCTTTGCATCCGTGGTGTGAACTACCTGGGCAGTCAGATGGACTGGCTGGTGAGGAAAGATGACGTTTGTATCATACTGAGGGAACAGGCAAGCAGTGCAGGCAACGCAAAGTCCTACGATCTACAGGTTGTCCTGAAGGCATCGGGAGCTAAAATCCCTCTCACGCCAGGTAACACACAAGCCAGGACATGCAGTGATAGCAGTCACTATCTGTTTTTATTTATTAACATTTTGTACAGTAATAATAAAGAACTCACATAGCCTTCCAACTACAGCCAAGCGAGTCTTTCATGTTGACACTAAACACAATACATTTCAGAAAAACACTAAATATTAGGGAGATTAATCAAAATAAATAACCGTAGTAGATTAGGTCATAGGTAGTGCACAGTTTTTGAGTGACAAAATAAGAAAAACCACAATGATGAGGAAAATTCACTAGATGAGTCTTGAAGTGCTTGTGTTTAACTATCTGTCTTATGCTGAGAGAAAATGATGGAGCACTCGCAGGCTCTCCATTTAGTAAGAATTGGCTCTTCAGATACTGAAGAGGCAAAAGGCAGACAGACTTTTATAACACTGATGTCCTATAGCATGACTCCTATAAAGCTGAGAAGACTCCAGGGATTGTCAGTGACCTTAGAAAGTGACATGCCACTTGTCAGAATAAGACAAGTTGCTTTCAGTATATTGTATGTAAGAGTGAGTCTGTGGACCGTTATGGGAATAATCACACACTGGAGGAATTAAGTTCCTCAATAATTTTATTAAAGGATGCAAAGAATACTTTTCTCCTTGTGCAAATGCCCACCCCAATCCAAAATGGTACATGATAAATCAGTTATTAACGGGTTCAATTCCCCATTGTGACATGTCCACCAATGTGTCCCTGAGCAAGACACTTAACCACTAGTTGCTCCAGAGGCGTGCAACCTCTGTCACTTTGGATAAAAGCGTCAGCTAAATGAATAAATGTAATGTAATGTTACTGGACAATTACTCAACAAGCTGACTTGTGCTTTTTTAATATATTTTCCTGTGTCTCACATTAAATGATGTGATTTTATCCAGTATTGCATTATTCTTACTTTGTTCCTTGATTTCATGTTTCTTAATGACATTGATGCAGTAACAGAATCTTATTAATTTACTTCAATATATCTATATTTTCAGGGAAACCAGTAACTTTTCCTCGAGAACCTGGGTATGTTTGTAAGCTGGGGTCAACATCCACCTGTTGGCCTTTCTGAAAAAGCAACCATGACATTTTTGATCCTTTTATTTACCCTACTACAATAAGTATTTACAAAATATAAGTGGACTTCTGTGTTGTTTTGATTAAAAGAAGATATGTTTAACTATTCTGCCTGCTTATTTGTTAACGTAATGGAAACTTTTATATTTAATATAAAAATTTCCATTGCAGAATTATAAACTAGCATACGAAGATTTCTTGCAGTTTGTCTGCATTATTTAGAATGCTTTTATAAAAAGCTTTCACATATTATTATATGCCATGTTATAAAACCATAAAACAATTAAATTGTATTGTAAATGATATATATTCAAATAAAACTCTGTACATTTAACTACGCTTAATTTTCCCTTTTGTTTCCATCTCTTGTTAGTTTGTTGCAAGTTGCACACAATACAATTAAAAAGAGTTCACCTTACATGGCCAAGCTGCACCAGCACAGCCTTTGTTGTGTGATTGATGGCTTCAGATATCCTGTAGCTTTGTTTCCTGGAGGGAGGCAGCAGCAGTCCCACATACAAAGGACAGAACAGGATTCATATTTACCCTAATAGTATCCTAATAGTATTTGAGGTTAATAATAACCTTAAAGAGGCCCATTGTGGTTGGCCTGTCGTTTATAAATAAAAAAACATGCAGAGCAGAAGAAGGTCGATTCTCACTAATCAGAATCCTAAAAAGAGTTACCAATTTCTATAATCGAGCGACCCAAAAATCTCCACAAAGCCCTGACCAGCCAAGAGATAAACCCAGAGAAGAGTCCCCTAAATCAGCTAATGCCCCCCAAGCCACACAAATCCTCAGGACAACAGACACACATTTAATCCAAACCAAACAAATAAACAAAAAGAAATATACATCACGCTTTGGAAGAAAAAACTTCAGAATCAGAACAAGTGTGATTTGGCTTTAAACAGAAGCTATAGACTAGCAAATTACTTTACTAACAAACCCAACAAAAAATGTAGAAAACAGTGAACAACCTGGCCATCAAGAGGCGCCATAGACAAACCTGGCTTCCTAGAGAGGAAATGATATGTTCACGTTGTACAATAGAAAACTACATGTGAAAAATATAAAGGTCTAAGAGACAAACTACTTCCCCCAAATTACTGAAACCGATCTCGAATTTTAGACACAAAAAAATATGGGAAATTTTTCATACCTGCGAAGTGAAACACAAAAATGTGAAATAATTGCAGCTAAATATACACTTGCATAACATAACCTGAGAACCAGTGCAACACAAATATAAAATCAACATACTACAGCAACAATGTTATTAATGTTATGGTTGTTATATTGTTTGTTTCTTTTCCTTTAACGCATTGTTATGCTGTTGCTTTGACAATACGAGCATCTTTCGGGCAACTAAAGCCATTTTGAAATTAAAATAGAAGTTAAAACGTGATATAACAATAATATAGACTTAGAAAGAGCTCATTTAAATTTGATAAATAAAGGTCAACGTGTTTGTAGCAAATTGAAAGACAAGGAGGCTTTAAGACTTGCAATGTTTGAGTACCGCGAGCAGAACGTAACAACTCCTGCCAAATATCAATTGGTCGATTTAAATCTGAGCAGCGCTGTAACTCCGCCCTGAACTTCTGTTGGGTTTGCTCGATTTGTATTCACATATAAACGGTTTCCGCACTCCGCACCATTGCTCCCTTTTGTTCCAAACGGTTGGATCTGCCCTTCCGGATAATCTTAGACCAAGAATCGAACAACTTTTCCCCTACGTCACTCGAGCTTCGCCTCGGGATTGGCTGGTGCCGTTTCGAAAAAGTTAAACGGTTTCAGCGGGGAGGATTTCCAGTTACAGCCCGGAGAGTTTACACATGAGCTGTAAAGGAAAGTGGGAACTCCTACATTTCAGCAAATTTATTTTTATGTCAGTATGCGATAGATTTAGCTTTTAAAATTAGCGCACAACGAGTGTCGGATTCCTTTTTCTAAACCCGGACATCAAAGGTAATACTAATTGACTTCAAAGAAAATGTTAGCGTTAGCTAGCTAACGTTAACATCGTGCCGTTAGCCGTTTAACTTTTTGAATTAAAACTTTAACGCCGACCCTGTTAAATGAGGTTATAATGTTTTCCAATAACTTTTACCTCTGTTATGTTTAATTTCTGCTGCATGCTCGCTGATAGCATTTGACTATTTAATATTAACGTTAGCTAAGAGAATATGTTATCAAGGAAACGTTAACGTTAAGTTAGCTATTTGTGTTCACGTCTTGGTTTTATGTTTTGCTAATGTGCTCTTTTTTTCTTTGTGCTCGTTTTTCTTGTGACACGACGTATCTGTGCTGCTGTAAAAAGTGACGTTAAGTTATTGTTGACCACGTTGTTATTAATGTAAATTGCTGTACAGTATCCCGTCAGCGAATATAACGTTGAGACATTGCGCATGCACCGATTACACCTACAAAGACTTGAGTGCAAAATGGATCCCATTACATGTTGATTTGGTGTTTGGTGACGTTACTGTTGTTCGTTATTATGAAACGGGTATCACTTGTTTGTGTCAGTGATCTTAATGGATAGTTTACCTTGTAACACTGCTAACCTTTCAAGAAGAGTTAACGTTATAGGTGTGACCCTTTTTTGTAAGTTCACGTTACATGAGGACATTTCACTAAACAGACACTGATACTACATTAAATATTCGCAGTGTAGCTTTAATGGTAGATACAGTTTTCATGTTGAAGCATCAATAGCTTACAAGATCTCTGTCAGTGATGTCCTCAGTAGTCAAGGTTTTGTGAATGTGGTGCAGCCACGGTAGTACACTCTGCTGTAATCCCAGATGAATTGCAAAATGAGTTGCTTTTGTTGACTATATTTGTCCAATTTGCCATTCAGGGGGTTTAAAATAAGTGGGCTAAAATAGTTATCCTGCTTGTCAGAAAATAAAGGCTGTGTCAAAACAGAAATTAAAACATAAACAACCAGTCTGGTGTTTGTGATCTTTCCCTCAGGCCACCAACATGAACTCCGTACTGTCATCTGTGCGATCCCTCATGCAAATGTTTGATGGCAAAGTACAAGAATTCACAAGCGACATTGATAATGTCCACATGGTTTGGCTCGAGGAGATCCAGCAAGAAGCCAATCGCATGTTCTCAAGGTAGGCAGGAAGTAACAGACTGAATACAATCTTAAGAAATCTGTTCTTTTCTAGAATTGTCTTTACTAATGATGCTGTTTCTTTTAATTTCAGAGATTTTAATGCTGAACCAGAATTAATGCCAAAAACACCATCACAGAAAAAGAATAGTCGCAGGAAGCGTGTGTCTGTAGGACGTCAGGAAGAAAATCAAGCCAGGCGAAGGTTTGTTCTTTCTTTCCTGTTTTAGTAAAGGCTACATTCACGTTTCTTTAAAGCTGAGCAATATTAAACATGTTGTGCCTTTTGTAACTCTAAATACAAATTCCTTTCCTGACCAGATTTTCAAAGGGAAAGCGCAGTAACCTTCGGCGCTCCTCTGTCAAATCACTGAACTTAATTGCTGAAGAAGGGGCCATTCCCGAGGCTTCTACCTCTGAAACAAACACCACCACACAGCCTAAACGCACCACCCGCAACAACAAACAAACAAAGTCTCAGGTGGCAGAGGATGTGAACCAGTCACTTCATGGCAGCTGTAAAACTGAGGAGGTGGAGAACAAGAAGCCAGTCCTGGTAGAGGATGTAGAGGTGGACAAAAATAACAAGGTGGATGCAGAAGTTAAGTCGGACTACATATGTAGCACTGCCGTGTCTCCACCAAAGATACCCTCACCTGAGGTCATTGTCAGCATCTCTACAGCAGACCGCCTGTCTGCCGAGTTTGCCATAAATCCAGAGCCTTCTCCTGGCCGCACAGCTACTAAGATTGCAATAGCTGGTGACGCTCAAAGCTCTCGGCGGAGCTCTGTACGGTGCTCCCTCAAGCTACGCCACTCGCTGGCTGGTCTGCGGCACAGCATGACTCAGGAGTCTGTTCGCCGTGCCTCACGCCGCTCCATGCTTAAGAGGAAGGTGGCACGTATGGGCAACTCCACATGTAGCAGCAATGTTGATGGTGAGAAATGAACAATATTTGGTTGTTAATTTCATAACATTCTGCCTCACTTTGATTCTTGTAAATCTGTATATTATATTTGGCTGTTTTTCTAATTGTAGAGGACTCTTGCATGGACTTCGCAGAGGAAGAGGAAAAAGAAGCGTAAGTAATGAATTAAAATGTTTTTTTGCACAGATGACTATGTTGACGTCTTAATGGGGAAAAAGCAGGTTTTAAGACTTTTTTTTATATATATAGTGACTGGTATATTTGTCCACATAACTTGCCCACAGACACATGCGAATGGATAAGATGATTCAATGTTCTTTTATTTATTTGAAAGTGTTCCTCACCCATATTAAATTGTTCACTGCTGTAGCCCGATAGAAGTTGCAACTGCAGACACAGAGGATGATGCGCCAGCCGAAGAATCGGCAGAAACTCCAGAGGTATGCAAATGTGTTTTTGTCTAATAAGAGTCAAACGGAAATTGATTTTATGCTTGGGTTGTTGATCAGCTTACATTATTTGTATCAAACAAATTTAGACCCAGATTAACCAGCGCATTCAACCGTCTGTTGGACGCATTACTCGGTCTGTGGCTGCAAACTCGCCCAAACTGGCGCCTCCGTCACTGTATCCCGCTGAGCAAAAAATGAGCACTCCCAACAAGAGAACAGGTATGGGAACTGTCCATTTTTAGGAATTCTTATTTACATTTTATTTGTTCATGTAATTTAAAAAACTTTTGTACCAAAAAATGCAACTTGTATGTGCTAAACACACATTTGTTTCTTTGTTTCAGTTGTCACTGAGAAGCCTTCCCAGTCAGGTCGGAGGTGAGTGTTTTCCTAAATGACAGATTGGAGGTTATTGCACTTTTTGATGACTGCAGTGACACTGACAATGAGACTGTTACATAATGATGTTGTTATTCCTGTGTCTAGGTCACGCCAGAGTACCAAACGCAAAGCACCAGATACTGTAGAGGAAAGTCCCACGAAGAGGTTCTCTCCTCCCAAGAAAAGTCAAAGTGTAAGACCAGAAAATATAAGTGTTGATGTTAAATGCATAATATTGGAACACATGTAATATAATGGTAATGAAAAATGGATTTCTCAATTAAACTGTGATGTCTTCTCCCTTTGTTGTTAATACATAGGCAATCAGACCCAACATGAGATCTTTCCTACACACTGTACAAAAGAACCAGATGCTAATGATGACTCCAAATTCCCTTGGCCGGTCTGGTGTTATCAAGTCCTTCATTAAACACACCACTCCTATGAAGACTGATTACAAGGTAGGGCTGCACGATATTGGAAAAAACTAACATTGCAATATTCTTCTTTTCTATATATACATACATACATACAGGAAATTTCACCAGATTACTTCAGTTGCTCTATTTGAAAATAACTGAGCATCCTAAAAGAACTAATCAAAAAAGCTGAGGTGGTTGAGTTAATTTATATTGCACTGTTCTCCAATGTGACTATTGCACAAGAGCACATTGCGATGACGATGCTCTGACTATATATTGTGAAGCCCAATTACAAGGTGACTTCTACATATAACAGACGCATTGTCAGTGGAATACCTGACTGTCAAGCCAGATGGTGGTAAAAGAGGGCAGCTCTGCAACACTAACAGGTGTAGAAAACACAGATTTCAGTAAAGGGAGAGATTTGGATCAGCTTTATTTTAGCAAATGCCAATCAATGTGTCTGGATAGACCCTAATAGAGATCCTGATGATCGACTTGAGACATCTATACTGACTAACTAAACTCCACTTGCCCAAAACAGACGTCTCATTTTGCAGTGAATTCAAATTTATTATTTTTCCTGTATAACACCTGATATCGTATAATTTCAGGTGTGTGCGTCTCTAAAACCAAAAATTTTGGAACCTGCAAAAGCACAAATTAACAATGTCATAAATTTAAATTGTTGTGTTAAAAATAGAGTGCGTGTCCTTTAAAAATATTGTGGTTCACATTTTTGAATATTTGGATGTTTTTCTTTCTCCCTTCCCCAGTTGAGCGTTGGTTTAGTGGTAAGTGTAATGTTGAAGCACTGTATGTCTGGGCATTTGGTGGTGTCTAATACCCCCAGCTTGATTGAATGTCTCCTCATTTACCACATACATTTTTAGATAAGGTCCTTTCTCACTCATTTAAATGTTGAGGCTTTCCTCTATATCAGGACTGCAGTTAAGGCCTGGACATTTTGATGGCTGAAAATTTAGAAAGCTGCTGTTAAATGTTGGCTCAAGTGAGAAAACAACATTTCCAGATGAATCACTCAAAAACATTCGACTTTGTTTCAACACAAAGTTAAATGTGTGACTTGCATGTAAACAACCAAAACCATATCACAATAATTAACCCTGAAATTTAACAGGGTTTATTGGTGAAAGGGGCTACTGTGTTTCCACATCATCAACACACCTGCACTTGTTAGTTGATGGTGTCTCTCATTCCACGGGTCACTAATGCGCAGTCTTTGTAATCTTTATACCTAACAATGCTTCAAACCACCTAAAATAACTTTGGTAACCTCACTGTTTGTTGGCTTTGAAACATAATTTCATCAGAAGAGTAGAAAGTGAAGTAAAAATCCATCTCAACCAGGAGCCATGTGAGTGTTAGTGGATTAAGATCATGCTAGGGGAGGAGATCACACTAGAAATAATAGCATTGTTCCTATTTTGGGTTCTGGGTCATGTTTAAGTTTAATTTGTTGTAATCAAATGGTATTCAGCTACTGTTGGTGGTATTTGGGAACTTTGTCGTAATCTACTGCTTTGTGTCTGTGATGAGATAAACGGTTACATTAGTTAACATAGACATGATGGTAAACAAGTTTTAATGGGTGAACAAGCTACATCTTGTAGAGGTGTAGGCTTGAAAGCTGGCTGTAAGTTTCTATTTCGTATTCATTTTAAAAGTAACTTCCAGCTATGTCTTCCTCTACACTTAGCTGGTTGAATTTGTGCGCACAGTTTAGAGACTAACAATCACCAGTCAAAGGACAGGAAGATCTCTGCAGTTCAGCAGTGTGAGAACAAACTTGATTCAACTCTTTAAGACCATGACAGAAAACAAAGTCTGTCAGGGTGGATTTTTGCTTCATCCGTCTGCTACAAGGATACGGTGATCTTTTTCCATGTGAATGCAGACCACCTGCTACATTGGATGCTTTAATGTTGGCCACGTATATCAGTGCATTAGAAATTGATTTCTGACAGCGTAGCTTTCCTAAATCTGTGTGTTTGCTTTCTCAGACAAAAGAGCGTCAGAAACTGGAAGCTCTAAAAAAGAAGCAGGAGCAAGAGGAGGAAAGAATGAAGAAAATGGAGGAGGAGAAGAAAAAGAAACAGGATGAACTTAAAAGGTTAACTCTCAGCCTCTTTATATACTCTCAACTGACCGTTTAGTGTAATCCTTTCCTTATTTTACATGTATAAAATTTGTGTTACAGGAAGAGGGACGAGAGGCTAAGAAGAGTGTTTGAGGCGAAAGTCAAAGAAGAGCAAAGGGACCAAGAAAAGAAAAAGAAGATTGAGCAAAAAATGGCTCAGATTGATGAGAAAAATGATAAGGTATGCAACAAAATTGGTGTCTCTCAGTCTATTTGTTAAGTCCTGATATAATCCTTTTTCCCCCTAATTTTTCATACTGTGCTTCTTTGTGCAGCGTCAGGCAGAGGAGAAGGCCAAAAAGAAGGTGGCTGTTAAACGTCAAGACGAGCAGGAGCAGAAGAGGAAGTTAGAAGAAGAGGCTAAAAAGAAGAAGATTCAGCAAGCTGTGAGTGAATGCTCTTATAGCATTTAATTATGTTTTCACATTGATGTGCTCAGCAAACTGGGGCTTTCATCACATGTCAGTGCATGTAGAGCTTGCTCCCATTTATCCTGCACAATAATGCCGATAAGCCATCTTGCGTGTCCTCAAGTACGGCAGGGTAGATTTGTTTTTTTCCGCCTTTGGAATGCAAGCCTACCTGATGAGTCATTTTTACTCACTTGTGTAGGTTTTAGTGTTTTTTGTTTTTTGTTTTTGTTTTTTTTTAAAGCCTGTATCTGGAAATTGTATGGTTGTTAAACATTTTTAAAGAGGTTATGTCTCATCAATTTAAAGTACACATTTTTCATCTCGTGTCCTGTGGCAGGAAGGTCTGCCAATGTTACATATTGCGGACAGGCTTTTTTTTATGGTGTTTGTGTGTTTTCTAAAATTTAAGGAGGAAGAGAAGCGGCAGCAAGAGTTACTGGTCAAGAAGAAGGCTGAGGAAGAGGAACAGCGAGCTCGTAAGCTGGCTGAAGCTCGCAAAGCGCTGGAGCTGAAGAGAGAACAGGAGAGGGAGAGAGAGCTGGAGAGAGAACGACTAGCTGCTGCTGAAAGGTCAGTTATGACTACTTTTACTTTTGAACTAAGTAACCTGATTATCTGTTGAACATGGTAATGGTGTTTTAAACTGAAACTTGCATCGGTGAAGACCATGAGGAAAAGGTCTGTATTTACTCCAGAGTTTGTTTTACTGATTTGCAGTCTGTTTTTCAGGGAGCGAGTGGAAAAAGAAAAAGCTCTCGCTGTGCAACGGGAACTGGAGAGAGCAGCGAGAGAGAAGGAGAGGAGAGAACTGGAGGAGAAAATAAAGGCACTTGAGGAAAAAAAAAGACTGGTAAGGAATTGAAATTTATCCTTGTATTTATACTTCACAGTTCTTACGGTCCGCATCGCTTCGACGTGCAGTTACATTTTTGAGGAGGTCACGTCAGGCTACTATATAGGAATTCTAAAGTGCAATTTATGCTTCTGCGTTGAATCGACGGCATAGGGTACGGGGCTACGTTGTCAATTCGACGCAGAAGCATAAATTGCACTTTAGAATGCATTGTAACTGGTAAGTTGTAAAATGTTGAGTTTCACCTTCACTTTATCGGGGTATTTGAGCACAAGTGATGTTTTATAGCAATTTTATTTATATAGTGGCAATTCACAACAAAAGTTCTCTAATTGCACTTTTCATATAGAGCAGATCTAGACCGTACTCTTGGTGATAAAACTGATCTTTTATTTCTGGTGTACATAGGGCAAACTATGGGTTATAGAAGGGAAATGGTAAGAACTTAAAGAAAGGTGTGT
>JAPMOB010251876.1:21922-42920 GCA_029875015.1 Lepomis gibbosus
CACTACAAGGGGATGAGGAAAAGAAGGTCAAACACAACATTGGGATTTCATACGTGTCTGGATTATTAGAGAAACTAAGGAGGATTTTCAACAAATGCCACATTCCTGTGTTTTTTTTAAACCCAAGAACACGCTAAGACAGATGCTGGAACACCCCAAAGACCACACCCACACCCAAACACAAGAAAAGCCATCTTGTGTATGCAATCCAATGCAGTGAGGAATGCGCAGACTTGTATATTGGGGAAACTAAACAACCACTACATAAACACATAGCTCAACACAGAAGGGCTAACTCCTCAGGTCATGACTGAGTCTACTTTCATCTGAAAGACAAAGGACACTCGTTTGAGGACCACCAGGACCATATTTTAGACAGAGAGGATGGATGGTTTAAAAGGTGCTCAAGGGCCATGACAAAAAGTCAGAAACAGTGCTTCAAGGTTTATTGTGACATAAATTAACCAAAAATAATGCTGAAATTATGGGATGGGTCAGTCAGCAACATCAGTAGTGTTAGTGTGTGATTGGGTGATCATAGTGTAAACTGTTGTGGTGTCCAATTGAAGTAAACATGTAACAAAACCAGAAGGTGTAGCTGCTGGCAGGGCGGATGAGAGAAACGTGATCTTGGAGGTGGGGCTTTTATATCCTGTGGAGCACTGGGGTGAGGTGTTCCAGATCCGGGAGGGACCGCTGCAATCAGCTCCTCAAACAGAAAACCACATCACCATTGCAGTACTGAGACACGCATTCAAGCCACATGTACAGATTTCAGGGAAAAAAAATCTTTTTTTCATTGGATATTTCTGGTCCACACATGTTAAAGTTCATGTCAGCAGCTCTTGGTTTATTATTTTGGCCACTCAGATGTCTGGTTACTCATGTGTGTGTTTTATTTTTGTTCCACTAGGAGGAGCAGCAGAGATTAGCTGCCGAAGAGAAAGCTGCGAAAGAGGCTGCTGCTAAAAAGGCTGCTGATGCACAGGTAAACCAGCGTCCACACTGCAAGCCTTATTATGATGTGAATGCCTTAATAGGAACAGATTTCATTCAAAATCTCAGGATGTTATGGGCTACTTTTAACTACATTGGTCAGCGCCTCCCTCCCTCTTACGCATTCAGTCCCGCCAGCGCAGACTTATGACAAAAGTCACAAAGTCTCATAAATTGCGAAACAATTTCGAAATCAGAATTGAAAAGATAAGATTCCATGTAAATTTTAAGCCATTTTGGCCTGCAGTCTGTAGTCTACAGTTTGAAACCGTATTGGCATTCATTCCCAGATAAAATGACTGTAGTAGTCACAGGTATTTATCAGCTCCAACAGGCAGTGATGCAACTAGCAGAAAAGACAAACTAGTTGCCAGTGTAAAAGGAGTTAATCACCTATTTTTAGAGCTTTTATTTGCATTCTGGTGTAAAAAAAAGGGCATTAGGTACACATGTACAGCTGAAATACAATCAAAGGTTAATTATTCTCAATTTAAAAACATACTTCTAGTTATGCAAATAGTTTTTGTTTCTTTACTTTTATTACTCATAGACTTTGGTCTTGAACACTTTAAAATAGTCTAAGAGTGTTTAGTTTTCTGTGGATTATCAAGTTATTTGTGTGAATTGACACAGTGCATAATACTGTATTTACCATCTTTTTGGAGCTAAATGTACCTTCTCTCTTCTCCCCTCTGAAATGAAGAACACTGCTGCCCTAAATATGACTGTGGACATGGAGGTAAGGATTTAACACAGCCACTCTGAAAATAACTTTAACTTTTTATAATTTATCAGTCAGAAAAACAAGGGACATTTTGAAATAATACACATGAAACATTTACCTGAGCTGGGTTTTACTCTCTTAAAAAGTGGTTTACATTTAGTGTTTCTCATCAAAAACATGTGTCCTGAGGTCTAATAAAAACACACTGTGCTTTCCCATCCTTAACATTTACAAATCTTAATTATTTATTTTTTAACCACTTTTCTTTTGAATCTTTGCAGCGCTCTGTAATGTGTACGCCTGTAAGAAAAGATGGTGGTCTTAATGTGACTGTGGATATTGAGGTAAATTAAATGAAGCATATTTAATCAATGTCTGTCTAATGAAAATAAGAATTTTTCATCAGAGCAAAGCCTGAGCATGATGTGAGTTTTATCCTTCCCTGCAGCGATCACCACAATCATACTCCATCACTCCAAAGGGCGGCAACAAGCCACTGATCCCCAAAACTGCAGAAGATTACGGGATGGACCAAAACAGTGATGACTCCACTGACGATGAGTCAGCCCCAAGGAAACCTATCCCATCCTGGGCAGAAGGTAGGAGGATTTACTGTCATATATTGGTAGGATGATGTTCAGTCTGGCTTTTAAAACCAAAAACACATGAATAAAAATCTAAGGAGTGGGTTAAACATTTTCTGTTCTAATGTTAGCTGTAATTGTTAGCGTGTCAGGCTAGCTAGTGGACAACCTACAATAGTAAGTGAGCGTTCCAAGTCCTCACCAATCATAAACTAACAACATTAGAGTGTGTGTGTGTGTCTGTCTCTCTGTGTGTGTTCCATGAGTATGGTCCCACTTTGTGGAAGCCAGTTCTGGATGCTGCTCTAAAGACAGCATTACTTTTGACCAGCATATCTGTTGGTCTTTCTCCTGAGACATTAAAAGTGAAAACATACAGTTTGAAAATACGATCAAATATTTAAGAGGAACAGGTTTATGTTAAAATTAAATGTTTTTCAGCAAACACTAAATTTCAATTTTTATATTTATTCCACATTAATTAGTCCCAAAAGTTTTGATTGTTATATGCCTGATGTAGATTTAAATGAAACATGAATTTGTTTCCTTTCCCAGGTGCCAATCTGCAGCAGATTATTATTAAGCAGTACTTCAACCCTCCTGATTTAGACTCTTTCTTCGGAATAATTGAACCACCAAAACTGGAAAACATCTTTTACAAGAGCAAGCCTCGCTATTTTAAACGCACCAGCTCTGCTGTTTGGCACTCTCCTCCAATTGGAAACAAGTAATGTCTACACAACAATGTATATCTGTATCAGTGTACAAAGTTTTTATTTTCGTTTTATGTCTGTTTCCAATAAAGTCACATTTTCTCTGTCCTTTCTAATGTTAAATTTGTTTAAGGTATTAGGCATAAACATTTTAGAAATATTACTAGTTTGTAAAATATCATGAATTTCAAGCAGGAAGTGCTTCACACTTGAACTTGAAAATGGATGTTTATTATAATCCAGTTGGGTGTGAACTTGTTCAAGTTTTTACGAAGTGATCAGTAAAAACTAATTTGTATAATGTAAATGATAGTGTTTTTTGGGATTTATACCAGTGCATTAAAATGGTAATACCACAATATTGTGTAGGTTGATTCTTTTGTCTGGATATTACGTGACACACATCAGTCCAATTAAGATCACCTGTAGCATGGTTGTGCATGGCCTTTAAATAAAACCTAAGTGAAACTTATCTTAAGTGGAAACAATAACATTTATGATGATTTTGTTCCATTTAGGCAACATGCACATCGCCAGATCCCTCAAACCAACACCTGAATGAAATATGCCCATGTTATCATTTACACCTGTTTTCCTGCTTTGTCATATTGTATGCCATATACAGAGTCTGTCACTCCCAGAAAACAACTTAATATTTAATTTTTCTTCTAGTCTTACTGGATTCTTGTTAAAAGCATTTAATTGTTCATTTAACATGGATGTGAAGAAAAAAAAACTTTGAAGATCTACAAATCCAACATGACAAACTTCATCAGCTGAGGAAAATGTGCTGCTCTGATCGAAGATCCACAACAGCTACTAAATGGATCTTGGAGTCAGACCGTTAATGTTAGCTGGTCTCTCCAGTCAAGAAAACACTTTACATCTACATATTTATAGGAAAGTTGGAACCATAGCCAGTTTATATTCAGTCTTTTCAAACTAAAGCACCTGTCACTCATGAGCTATGGTATGTCATGATAAAACAAGTTCCTGGATCTGAACAACTGGGATAATCAGTAGGATGATGCCAGTAGTACATTAGAAACAACTAAGCAGAAGTTAAATTCTTGTCATGACTTGTTATTAAAGTGACTATCCTTTATAACAAGTGGTGAAATAGAACTAATTTACTCAAGTACTGTACTTCAGTACAGATTTCATGTTCTTTTTATGCCACTATCTACTTCTATGCCACTGCATTTGAGAGGGAAATGTACTTTTTACTTCATTACAATTGACAGATTTTATAAATTATATTTCTGCTTATGAAAAATGAGGGCCTTATAAATTTCTAGTTAAACTTAATCTACTAAACACCACAGCAGAAATGATTAGTTGATTGACAGAAAATTAACTGGCAACTAGTTGTTTTTCATTTCATTTTGCTGCTTTTCATTTTAATACTTTTGAGGTTTCATTTTGGGCCCTGGATAATTGTGATGACATTTCTCACATTCATCTATGTTTTTACAAACCACACAATCAGTGGATTAGATACAAAACAGTTTTTTTTTAAATTAGCTCCACCTGAACAAACGTCAACCACAATAACCCTGTCTTAAATTAATACATGAGTAATAATCATCTAATAATATATAATAGTATAACAGTCACAGGGGACACTTTTCTGCATTGAGTACTTTTACTTCAAAAACTATGTACATTTCCTAATTATACTTAAAAAAACTTTACTTAAGTAAACTTATTTGCAGCAGTATTACAGTTTGGTATTAGTACTTTTACTTAAGTAAAATATTTGAATACTTTCTCCAACACTGCAACTTTAATATCCATACTATTGTGTAAAATTAGATTTGTGTGACAAGTCCACTGTGCACATGGCTGTTAGTGATTGTGTACCAGCCCCGCCCCTTTAAATGCTAATTTTAATATGCTAACATGCTAATATCTGAGAGACCTCCTGATACAGGCAGGTATGAGCAGCTAACATCAGCTTCTTTGCGAATTTCTGTCGTTGGAACTTAAACGTATCGGGTTGCTACAAAATCAGCAGAGGCATTTTTGTGAAAAGTTCGACATCGACAAACCAGGTATGTTTACAAAACAGCTTGATGCTATGTAGGTTTGAAATATTTTAGTTGTCTTGGACGAACTGATGGAGATCTTGTTGCTAACAGTGACGTTAAGGATGTTAACGGCTACTTAATTAGCTAGCTAGCTGATGTAATAAAATAAGGCCCCATCAGTTATCACCAATCAAGGCTGTTTTCCTCAATTTTGTGTGTAGTGTTGTCCGCCAAGTTGGCAAGCTTTTTCATTTGTCAGCCAATTTTGACCTAACGTTTGTTTATGTATATGAACATGTAACGTTAGCTAAACATTCTTCTGTAACGTTATCTTAATCTCTACATCTCATGAGCCATGGCTTTGTAAAAGATGTAACGTTATCGGTAACTAGCTCAAAATGGAAGTGTTTGTTCATCTTGTTTATCAGTAGCTCTGACAAATACAACCTGCCTAAAAAATACACTAAAGGCTCGCAGCAGTCAGTTATTGTGAGAAGGTCAGTGTGTCTGGATCAATATGAATGCAGTAAATTGACGATGCACCCAAATCAACTTAAGCCACAGCCATGGGAGTACGTTTATATAGGTGCACTTTTTGTTAGAAAGTACAGAGGTTGATACATGCAAACTAAATAGCTGAACGAATTTACTTTGAAATCCCATTCACCAACATTGTATCTGAGTCAAGGCAGAAATCTCAAAACATGTGCACTTAATGTTAACGGTAAACCCAAAATGAGCTGCATCGGTACGTGCTAACTAGTCTAAATGAAGGAAAGTGTCCTTCTAATGTTTTATTTGTCAATGCCTGTTATATGTCGTTGTATTTTTGTTATCCAATAAAATACTGCCTTATTGGACCTGCAGAAAAGTGCCAGAAATGTGTTTACTCAATTATCCATTGTTACAGAAATGACTTCGCAAATCCGCCAAAACTTCCACCAGGACTGCGAGGCTGCTATCAACAGACAGATAAACCTGGAACTTTATGCCTCCTATGTTTATCTCTCTATGGTAAGAAATTGTTTCATGCAATGCAATGTGCATCTGTCCTGTCCAGTGCTCTTAGATCAGTGTTATTTTTGTCTTTAAAGCTGAGTCAAAAACAAAGGTTGTTTTTTATTTTTGTTTGTTTTTAGGCATACTATTTTGATAGGGATGATAAATCCCTTCCAAATTTTGCGAAGTTCTTTCACGCGCAGTCTAAAGAGGAGCACAGTCATGCAGAGAAGATGATGAGCCTGCAGAACAAACGGGGAGGCAGAATTTTTCTGCAGGACATTAGGGTATGCACCTGTTTTCACTGTTGATTCTCAAAGTAAATCTTTGATAGAGGTGTTTTGGTGATACTTTAAGTACCAATTTATGACACTATTATACATTTTTTGTTAACTCATCTTTTGGTTGTTTTAATTTTTTAAATCAGTATAACATTGGTGTTGAATTATTGTGAATTATTTACATCTAGAAACCTGACAGAGATGAGTGGGGGAGTGGCCTGGAGGCTTTGGAGTGCGCCTTACAGCTGGAGAAAACTGTAAACCAATCACTGCTGGACCTGCAGAAAATGGCAACAGAACACAGCGATCCTCATGTAAGCAGCAGACTGAGGGCCAGTGTGCACAGCATCCGGTACCGTCAGCGTTCATTTGTTTGATTTCGTACACACACATACACTATCGCAGTGGCCTGAATTCGAGAACAGAGTACTGTTTACATTCCTGGACCATGGCGGACTGCAGCAAACGCTCAAGTTTGACTTAGCTTCACAAAATAAACAACACAGCAAAATGCAACACCTGCAGAAAGGATATTTCGTGCTAGGAAGGAAGAACTTCCAACATGATGAAGCATTTACTTCAACAAGGCGCGAATGTGAAGGAATGCACCCTGTTCAGTGTTTGCGGTCTCCAAGCTATATTGACGGTCCAGATACAGCTTCCGCTATCTGTAGCAACATCTCACACTCAAGTATAAAACACAGATCAGCTGACCTTCACCTTTTGTATTGAAGGTAAACAAATGATGTCTAAAAATGATTCCAGTGTATATTTATCAGAGACACCTCTCTAGTACAGAAACTCCTTTTGCTTTAGCCATGTCTACAAAACCTACTCTAAACTATTATGAATTAAATCTGCTTCTAAACTGTTTTGAGTAGACATTGAAATGGTGACTGAGCTGGAGCGCAGCCGGGTGCTGTGTACATTCGGCATAAGGCAACTTATAATACCTGCAATTCTTGCCGGATGTGACAGTGGTGAGAATAACAGTCTTTCCTTTTTATCCACAGATGTGTGACTTCATAGAAACACATTTCCTGGATGAGCAAGTCAAATCTATCAAACAGCTTGCTGATTTGATATCAAACCTGCGCCGCATGGGAGCCCCCCAGAGTGGCATGGCTGAGTACCTCTTTGACAAGCACACCATGGCTGACGAGGGCAGTTAAACTCCACTGTGACACTGATGACCATCCCAGTCACCGCTGCATGCTCGCCCCTGTCCCTGACATACTGCATATAATACAGATAGTGCTGCTTTATTTATGTTTGCTGGCTGTCAATCAACTGCAGTTTGCAAAAGGCTTAGATAGCTCTCTGAACTGACCTCACTTACAAATAAAGAGTGAGCAAATCTAATTCATGAAATTTATGTGTTCATGCTTTCTGATAGTTTGTGATTTTGGTGTTTCCAGTATGGAGGCTAAAACACTACATTTTAATATCTCAGTTGAAATGAAATACATTTTTTTAAAATATTCATCTCTCTTTTGAGCAAGTGTATAGCTGGACTGTACCACTTGAATGTTTTAAAGACTTCTATAATATATATATTACAGTGACATTGACATTTATAATTCAGTTTGTAATAACTTTATATATTGTGATTATTTTAAAAATGATTTAAAGTCTTATATCCCAATCTTTCACCTGATCCACATTTCTCAAATTTCCATCTTTATTTTTTTCCAGGCTGAATTGTTTTATTATAATTTAACTACTTACCACAAGCAGTTTTTCATTATTCATTATTTAATTCATTATTTAATTTTAAGTTGGTGAATGTCTTATTAAAATATAAAATATAGTCAGTCATTTGATTTTGAGTATCTACCAATACCGAGTCCCGATCCGATACTTCCATAATACTTAAAAAAGAATAAAGATGAGCAAAAAAACAGATCCAGGATGTTCCTTATTTTTTATTTAATTCACCTTATTTTAACATTCAACAACTCTGTTAACAAACAGAGCATTTCTGTAACGTAGCTTGAACAATTAAGTAATAACATAAATTCTTCACTTTTGGACTATAGTGCAACAGTAAATCAACTTAAAATACCGGCAGGCATGTAAACAAATACAAAAATAAAAGTGCCACAGTGTTTGCAAAGCACATCTATATATACATACATTTATATCCGAATCCCGATCGGGAGGTAACGTCCGATTCCGATCGAGTCTGAACCAACGTGATCGGGCCCGATTCCCGATCTCGTGATCGGATCTGGACATCCCTGATTACTGTTTCCTTTTTAAATGCATCAGCTTGAGGTGTATCACTCATGTATTTATGGGCTAACTGCATCTGGCGACAAAGCTGACTTTACTGTAAATTTCAGCTACTATAAATGTTTCCTCAAATGTTTTTTATGGGAACACGTTGCTTTCTATAATTTATTTATTTATTTAGTGGTTGTGAAATTAAGTTGTACATACAGTCCGCTTGCATAATAAAAGGAATAGTCACAAACAAATCATTCCAGGTTTGAATGTTTATTGAAAAAAAACAAAATGACAAAAGAAACAAGAAATGTTTTTAATTAAAGAGAACACTGATGGAAACAATGCTAAGAAGACTAGTTTGTTTTAGAATATACACATTTTGGCTCTGTGTCGCTGAGTTTCAGAGGAAGCTGGAAAGTGTTTATTTTTCCTTCACATGTTGACGGTTAAATCTCATAAGGTGCTTTTGCATTACAAATAGGTTAATTGTTCTCTAAAAGCTTATTAGGAAGATTAACTCAGTGATTGCCAAAAACACTTTTCAGTTGTGTGTATGGCTCCAGATGACCATAATGCACTTCAGATATTAACAAACATCAGTGCTTGCTGGTGTGAAATATTTTGAATACCACAAGTGATACAAAAACAGTCTATCACAGCTTCTCTTCAGTCCTGCTCCTTCCCTCCTGCCGCCTTGTTCACGCCACCATCCACCAAAACTCCCAGCAGGTCCCCTTCAGCCAATGAGATGCCTGAATCATTGGGTGAGTTTTGTTGATTGGTTTCTTGCTGCTGTGATGCTGAAGTGGAAACTGTGTTCATGTTATTGCTCAGCCCGTCGTTAGTGCCCCCGTTGCTTGCCCTCATGTTGGCGCTGAAGTTCCCATGGTTACTAAAATTACTGTGACTTGTACCGTTGCAGAGACTTCCCGTCGTGCCAGCGCTGCTGGTGCTTGTTGCATTAATGCTGCTAGAGCTGCTGGTGGGATTACTGGGATTTGCTGCCGCTGTGCGAGAAGGAGGAGTGAACGAGAACACCCTTTCTCCTCCGCTTCCTGCCGTCCGAGCACTCAGGGGTCCGGGCTGGCTGTCAGCTGAGGGGAGGGGGTCCAGAGTAAGGCGGAGAGGTGGAGGGCGGCGAGACAGAAGGCCGTGTCCAGGTCTTAGTTTAGATATTGGGCAGAGTTCAGGTGGAGGGTCGGGGAAGGAGAAGGCAGGGGTATTTGGCACCTCGCCATCCTCGCTCAGCCAGGGGAAAGCAGAGGACGGCGGAGGGGGGAGGTGATTGGGGGTGTCAGGAGGCAGCATCTGTGATCCGACCATTGGAGGTGCGAGGGAGCTGCAGCTGCGGTCCCACTCGTTCTGAGTTCGCCGGGCAGGTCGAGGGCGGGGCACCGCGGGGGGCACGCAGTGGATGGGTGTTTGTGGGCAGCTATAGAAACCCGGTCTCTCATACAAGGGCATGGTGGAGAAGGCATAGTCTGGATCTCGCTCTTGGTTCAAAGGCTGGCGGCCTTGATTAGGAGTTGATGGTGTCTCTGGGTGAAGGTAAAGAGGGAAGCGACTTAGTGGTGCTCCAGGGCGGCGCCGCAGCAGAGAGACCCGGGAGGAGCGAGGAAAGTTAGGGGACTGGACACCAAGAAGACGACCCAGCCCTCCAATCAACGGGGTGGAATAGTTGGCCTCCTCGTGTTCTTTGATTTGCTCCAGGTTGGATTGAAACTCCATCTCCTCCTTAGGAACACTAGTTTAAATAGAGGGTTATGTGACCGTTAGCTAGAGTATTTGACAAAAATATATGCCAGAAAATAAAAACATTACTGAACCTGATATCCAGAGCTGAGCCCATGAAGGAGGGTTTGCGGTGTTCAGCACTGGCAGCAGTGTAGGGAGGCTGAGGTTCAGACTCATTCCAGTACATATCCCTCTCAACCAGCGGCAGGCTGTCGTACATCTCATCCACAGACAACAAGGACACCTGAAAGACAATAGAAACCACCACAAGTAGAACAAGTCAGTCTCTGTCAGCGATCACTGTAAAAGTGGGAAACAGTTTGGTTTAAATCCAAACCTGTAAATTGCGATCAACGAGCCAGTTGGTCTCAAAGTCGTCATCATCTTCACCAAAAGGATTGATGAGTTGCTCAGCCACCTGAGACCACGAACAGGAAATACCACAGCACAGCTCAGAAATGGACAAATGAATAAACACTGATGAGTATGACTCACTTCTTCTGCCCCTCACCTTCAGCCAACCAACATAGAAGAAAAACTGCAGCAGGGTGAAAACAGGCAGGTAGAAGTCCAGATCATGACCTGGGTAACCCTGGGCTGGATCCAAGAACTGACGACCAATCAGACAAGCCAGGAAGAAGCTGTAGACCGCCACTGTCACCACCTAGTTAAAAGAGATCAGTCAAGTCTGAATACCTCAGAGAAAAAATTCTTAGCTTTTTTCTTCTTTTTTTGCAGATTTCACTGTCTTTTTCAAGGTCAGATGGCTAATTTTGATCAAACGGAGTTAATCATTTCATTTGCATGATGATTATTGTAACATACAAGATCACATTATTTATAGTCTACGAGCAGCCTAATATTAGCTTGCTGTCATTGCACTAATCATTGTATCACTAAATGAAAACTATTAAGGCATTAACTATATTCCAGTTACAGCACAGTGTAGCAACAAAACCTGAGTATAGACAAGAGGCAGGCTGATCCAGTCATAACCGTACAGCTTCATACACTTTGCCCGTAAACTATTCAACTCCTGAACAGAGGGGGAAAAAAGCAGGACAGGCAAAACCAATTTTTAAAAAATGTTTCAGAGCTAAATTTGCCTCAAAGTGAAGATGTTGAGGTTATTCAGACAGATAAACACAAAGACCTACAGAGAAAATGGCAGTAAGTGCCACGTCATTGTTGATGCGACCCTCAGTCCGAGCCCTCAGAGCTAGGCTGACAAACCACATGCAGGGGACCCAGAACTTGTTGTGAGGAGAGGGCAAGTCCTCCAGGTGCCTCAGCTCCTCTGATGTCATCAGACCTGAGAGGCACAAAAGCAGGAAAATGAAAGCAGCTAAAATGACACAAAGAGAGAAAGCATTTAAGATGTTTGTTGATTCTGAACCTGTGCCACGCTGTGCCAAATGCACCACTTCACAAAGTGTCTTCAAGACTTTTAAAAGTGCAAACAGACCCTGCAGCTTTGGATGTGTGTTAAATTCGAACAGTGACAGAACGGTGACTTTTGGCGGTTTCATCGTACCTGCCTGCACCAGATGCTCCATGGTGGGAAACCTCTTGTAAACAGCTGTGCTGACGGAGCGATAAATGAGCACACCAGAGAGGTTGGCGTATCGCATCAAAGTTCGTCGGGTCAGCCTGGAGGCCTCGTCAGCTCCACGAACATGACCCCCGACTAAAGCTGCCAATCGGTCCGGCCAGGGGACGTTCTCAAACTGGCCCCACCAACGGGACACAACCAAGGTGACATAGAAACCTGGCAAACAATAAACAAAAAATGAATAAGATACATCAACCTCCTCTGATGGGTTCCAGGAACATGGTCTTAGATTGAGATGTATGCACATCTATTGCTTGTGTTTAGATTTAATTTTAAAAAAGTAAAACAATCAGCCCTCAACTCACCCAGCACAAACGACACAGGGATGAGCTCGGCATAGCGGTCACAGTATAGTGACAGCTTCTCAAAAAGCCTCTTCTGGTCCTCATTTAACACAAACCTGATGAAGGAAACACCTATTGAGTCCATAACAACTAAAACACAGGGAGGTCACACTTACACCACGCTCTATGGACTAACATAACTATTACTTTGTAAATTATGGCAGCATGTTGCTCACTGTCTTGTAATAACACGTTTCTCATTTTGACAAGATATTTTTCATGTTATAACAAGATATGCTATTATAAAATATTCTTATTATGGCAACATACCAAATTATTTAGTTTTTCTCATACAACATTTCTTTTTATCATTTTATATCACAAAGCAAAACCAACATATCTCATTAAAATTAGCAAATCTTTGTCGTTATAACACAAGTTGGTATGTTGTTATGACAAGAAACTTCCATATGTAGTTAAAATGAGAAAAGAAAAGATCCAGTCTTGTTAAAACTGAATCATACTGAGAGTTATTTTAATTAGAAAAGGATCTAAAATGAAATCATTTTCTTGTTGTTATTATTAGAAACTGTAAAGCACACTTACTAAACCAAGCCTTTTCATGTGAAGGACCCATAAATACAGAACTGTGTAATGAAACCCATTTGAAAATTTCAGTCCAGTAAAAATGCACTTTAAGTAAATTTAACTTTGTCATAAATGTACACAACAGTAATTGGTATACTGACAGTGTGATGGAAACAGTTGTCCTGAAACTATACAGTTATCTTAATATAGTTTTAGGCAGAAAAAATATTATTATTTGTTAAATTTTACAACCCTAAGCTATGGACCCTGTGGTCCCCAGATTCCAGCTTTAAAACATCCTACATTTGTTGAGTGAATAAATACTGTTAAATAATATCACTATTACTATATCGGTCCCGGCCTAATATCAGATAATATTGGCTTATCAAAGATATATCGGTATGTTGGCCAACTGTATAACTGTTAGACAGAAATGCCAAAGAAACATTGGAAATAATTTAGAAACTGAGTCTATTACAGTTTGTCCACCAGAGAAGAGAACAGTGATAAGTTTATTCTTATATAGCAGAATGTCCTGATTAATATTAATCTCCAATAACTAAATTTAAGTGATCATTAACAAAAATGTTTAGATAAAAAATATGTATCAGATGACATGTAGTTTTTTAAACTCAACATTTGTCTAGATCAGCCTAAAAAATCCCGAATGGTTCAAACTATCATCAGTCTATGCACAGACTGGAGGGCATGAAATATTACTAATAGAATTTTCTTTAAGAGAGTACCTATAAACAATACTGAAGAAGTAGTAGAGAAAAGTGAAGATGATGAGCTCTCTATAGAGCAGTTTATAGATGCTGCCTTTCCATCGCAGAAGCAGGTGAAAGAAGGTCCCCAGACCTGCATCAGCAACCCTGCGAGAGTACGTTACTGTCATTGCTGCTGCTCGCTGGCCGACTTGCTGGCCTACTGTGGCGTGACATGAAGGAAACCAGTGTGATGTTGTTGTCTGTGCTTCGTCTGAGCTCAGCGATCAACCTGGATTTGCCAATTTGGTCACATATCTAAAATGATAAAGTTAAACAAAACCAGGTTAGCTATTTCTTATATATTCTTTACCTACTCCACAATCTATGTGTCTGGATTTATACACCCCTACTGTGTTGAGAAACAGAGTAGAGCTTTCATAATCCCATACTAAATCAACTGAAACTGATTTTCCATTTTCTACATACTTAAATGATCAGTTAAAATAATAAATTTCCTCATTTTATGAGTCAAAATTCCACAACTATATCCCAAGAGATGTCTACAGGGCTACAGCAAGCAAATACAATATGTGAGGGTCCTAAAAAGGCAATTTTACCGACTCAGACACAAGGGTGTGAAGTTGTGGTTACTTACCACTCAATGTGAAAACGTCTGGCTCGTTCATACTCGTTGTGGTTCGAGATGTGTGGCGGCAGCGTCCGTGGAGAATGTTGGAGAAAGGGAAGCAGGAAAGAAAAAAAAGAGCAAAAGGGGGCTCCTACACCTCCGGTCACTTGATGTGTTAATCTGTTTCAGCAACAAAGCTGCATTGTGAGGCCTGGTCCTGTTAATCTGAAGCACCTACACTGCCACAAATAGGTTGGTTTAAAGGCATGAGCGCTTGTTGTGTTCAGATTTTGGAAATACAACCAAATCAATTTCAGCAACTTTTCTAATCATTTCCTTCAAGGTTTAACAACCAGCTAGGCCTATTTCCCTTTTGTCTTCTGCTGAATCACAAACACATACACATTTGAACATATTCTAATGTTTTGATTTCAGCAGGCTTTTAGAGAGAAAAGTGATTATTTTCTGTTTGAAGCATGGAAAAGTCTTGATCTGGTGAGACTCTGCGCCTCCCCTCTACTGGAAAAAATGTGTATAGCTGGACTCTAACTGGCCAGAAGGTGTTAGTGATTAACCCTTCCAGTCTAACCAGGAGACCAACAGCAGGGCGAAGTGCAGAGACAACCTGCTGAACTCTTGAGATTATCAAAGCACAATTTCAGCAGCTTTTTTGATGCAGTGGTAACAACTGGGGATCTGTTTTGAACACTTTGGTCGGTATATTCTGTGTATTTTTGTGTCCTTATGACATCCTGGATGACTGACTAATCTATTGTGTGTGTGATACCTGCATGAGACTGTTACTTAACATAGGTTTTGTTTGCACTGGATATCTCAAAGAAACAAATTCCTTTAGCGTGACACCCTGCAAAGAAAACCTGCTGTACCTCCTCTAGCTCTGCAGTATTCACAGAGGGAAGAAGTGAGTAAGTTACAGTTTAAACACTGTAGAGGTCATCTCGTCCCCTGACTACTGGAAGACTTTGACTGTGAGGTTTGGCAAAACCTTCATGTGCTATTATGTTGCAGTATGTAATTCTTTCTCTTTTGTATTTTAGGTGCTTGACACCCACAGACATCAGGATCATTACACACCAGTAAAAGCTTTTCACAAAGCGATTGTAACTTCAGTGGGGACGTCTAGTGGTTTCTGATTAGTCTCTGCGCTGCCTGAGAGAGACATGGACGCTTTTGAGGGAATTCACAGTGTCCACATTTCCTCTTCTCCACCGTCTTCGACAACAGCAAGCCCAGGATATGAAGTCCTCAAAACAGGGAGAGCTGGAATAGCAGTATATTCCTCTGCAGTCTTCTTCAGCACACCGGATGTCCTGGGAAGGCCAGCTGCCAGACACAAATCTAGCAGGAAAGCTGAGGAAGAAGGCTGTGTTGTTGGACGGTAAGTGAAGTAAAACCTAAAGCCCTGGGCCAAGAAAGATGAGTTTGATCTTACCTGTATGAGGTAAAAATGATGGTTTTAATTGGCTAAACGCTTTACTCTTCACGATATTGGTACCACTGCACCTACATAGGAGACAGCAATCAGTTAATTTGCACACTGATCTAACAAAAATCTACTACAGAGCTATTGTAGATAGTAGTTCTATTGGACACGATGTTCAGTAAAACCACTTTTTAAAAATCTGTTAAATTTGTGAAAAGATAAGACCTGTGAGTCACTCCTGCGCTGCTCAGTCACAACCCACTGAAGGGACAAATGTTCCCTTTAGGATTGCTCAGGTTTTCAATCTGTGACCTTCACATTAAAGTAGTGGCCTGATTGTCAAGCCAGATGACTATACACGTAAACTAGCAAACATAAGTTTTATTCCCTAGAACAGCCATCAGACACATATAGTAAAGAGAGTCCAAAGCAGAGGAACCTCGGCTTGACCAGCAGCATGTTCACTGAGCACACAGTCAAGCATGTTTTCAGGCTGTGGTACCTACTACAGAGTCAGCTTAGGACTTGTTTTGATTTTAATTTTCTAATATATGAGAGTACAGACAGTAGAGAGCTGACAGGAAATGAGGGAGGAGAGAGAGATGGGGAAGAAGTGCCACAAAGGGCTGGTGTGCTTTATTATGGCAGATTTCTTATTTGTAGAATATGAGGGGAGTGAACTACTTTGGTATGAGAGTTTGCATTAAAGCACTTTGTGTGATAATTATAAAATAATTATGTTGTCAGTAATCTTTAACCAACAAACTGTAATGGGGACACTGTTTTTAAGAATGTATGTGGCATTTCTGCAAAGCAATTTCTTTTAACTTATTGGTCAACAAAGAGGCTGATATTCAACCGATCAATCAACTGATTTATTATTTTGCTTAATGGGAAATGGATAAATCTCTGCTTATATTTGTTCACTATTTGATTATTGGTGAATTCACTTTAACAATAATCAAAGTGCTTAATTTATTTTTTATTTCATTGATGATTGCGCTACATTTAAAAAGGTTTGATGTTTAGTAGTGTCTCTAAAGACATGCGATATCACGGAATTAGTTTGGAAAGGTAAAACAAATGCAAACTATATGAAGCATTTAACTGCCAGTGAATACTCCGCAGAGCTGGATTACCAATTGTGTAAAGACGGAAACTACCAACTTTATCAACTGAAATAATAAGAGCCTGAAGTGGTAGCCTACTGCTGTTATTACTTGATCTTGACCCCTGCCCTTCTGTAAAATACAGTTTTGAGGGCTTTATAATTTTAGCTTTGTGCTTATGTTGCCTGTTATGCCTGTTCCTAAATTAATGTATTTAATCAGATTACCACAGAGCTGGGGCCAGGTATTCTACTATAGAAAGTAAAGAAAAACTGCAGAGAGCGGGAGAAACAGAGGATTAATAGCAGCGGTGGAAGGTAACTAAGTGCATTTACTCAAATGCTGTACTTAAGTACAAAGTCATGGTCAAATTGCCCCTTTGGGATGTTAAAGATTAACTCTACTCAATTTTGGTAATAGCCAGAGGCAATTATTACTACTTTTATTATACTATATTTGTATGACAGATACAGTTAGTTACTTTTCAGATTACAATTTTTTATACCCTCCCTGTCATGTAAAAACCATCTATCTTTGAATTTGGTGATTTTGAATTTGAATATTTCTGCTAAACTGAAGAAAGAAGTGCTTTTATATGGTTTGAGATAAATCTCCCACTTCTTAAGCTAAATGACCTCTTTAAACCCCCCTAGATTAGCTGGAAAACAAAGCTGAAAACAGGGCTGTTTTTCTGAGCACATGAAAAGTTGACTGTTACTCTCAATCGTGATAATCTTATAAATATGGTGCATTTTCTGCGTAATGAATACTTTAAGTACATTTTGCTGATAATATTTTTTTAGGTTTTGAATGACTTGTAGCTTACTTGCAGTATTTGCCCCTTTGATAGATGGGATGGCTTTATTGTAGGCCTTTTGGTAATTTTTTACTAACTTTGGCCAAGTTTGCATTTTTACTACGCGAAACTTGTATCAACCAGTAACTTTACTTTTAACTTTGTGTTGTCTTTTTTAGTCTTTGTAAAGTCCTAGGCTATACATTTCACATTTACAATTTACAATTGACTCAAGTTGAATAGGCCTGCTTATTCCATCACTGCTTAACAGAAGGCCAGCTACTCATTTGGGCACCTTAGCAGGACAATCTGGCCATGATGATACTCTGATTTTTAAATGGCTTTATTAGTGAATAATGTGTGTGCTTATAGTTTTCTTTAGGTATAGGCCTGTCAGGGTCTCACTTACACCCACGTATAGATAAACAGCTTACCATGCCAGGTGAAATAAAAAGATGACTCTGTTAGTGTGACCACACTAAAGCTGACTGGATGGATGTTTAAATGTAGTGGTGTGCGGTGGCTGCGGGCTCAGGACAGGATGTTTCAGGGCGTTTAGAGGGTGGATGAGCTGTCATGTGACCGGAGAGACATAAAGAGGTAGAGTGGAGACGCTCGTTTTTTCTCCCTCTTGCCTGGATAAAAGAACAAGGGGATGCGAAGGAAGAAAAACAGCCAGGGACAAGGCTGGAAAAGTGCACCACACCAAATCGTCGTTACACTCAAACGTAACCGTTCCGGACTGCTGCTGCTGCCGTTGTTGTTGGTGGTTGTCTACGTCAGCGTCCGCATTCCTCCGCTGTGATTTCAAACGGCTGAGATTAGTTTAACTGAAACTAGCTAACGTTAGCTCATTTATTTGTTAATTTAACAACAACTAAAACTACTACTACTACTACTACTACTACTACTAAAGGACACTAGAGGGGAGAAGCTGACAGACAGGGTGGGACGTTTATCTGCTGCTGGACGCTGACAGGGTAAGGGCGGATGTAGATTCCCTCCGTATTAAAAAGTTGGAACTTACGAGGATTAATTTAGCTAGCTAAACGTTCCGGTGTCCCTGTTGATGTCTGTAACATAAGATCGTAAACCTTCATGATTTGAGCATGAACTTTACAGCTTTGTGGGGAAACGAAATGAAATGCGAATGATTAACGTTATGCAGTACGTAAGCAGAGTGTCCAAAACTGTGGTCCGGGGTCAGCTCTCAGGTCTGTAAATCAAGTGATTTCATTCACTAGCTGTACCTTAGAGAGAAAATGTATAGTTTTACATCATAAAAACTGGAAAAGAGGAAATATTTGATGTTGTCAGACAGAATTCTGTTGTATAAATCGACGATAAGCAAATATTGTTAGAAAAGTTAGGTGGGAAACATTTTAAAGAACACCATATAGAAATATCAGTGTTATGTTGTAGGCTATACCCTAACATTTTGAACATTTAAATAATGTAACTTATTTAACAGATTCAAATTATTGACATATAGTAAATATACACCCAGTTTATTTGGTAAAGCTAGCTACAAATAATGGTGTCTCAGCGACCCAGCAATAAACCCTTCTAACGTTAGACCAAATACTGAAATGATCTGGGCTGATGAATTGGAAGATATCGCAAATAACGTTACATCCGTTTCTGTTTGACTTCTAAAATAAAAGAAACATCTAAAAGCACACACACTGTGGAACAAAAGTGTAAACAGTTTTTGTTTTCAGTATAAACCACAACTGAATACAACCATAATGGTGTTAACAGTTGGGATGTATTCGTTTTAACTCTGACATACCTAATAACAAAACTGACTGTATGTAGTATTGGAGTTTTTATAATGATCTTAACACTTTAATGACCCGTAATATCCCCCAGCCCAACATAAAAATGATGACTCAGTGGTTTCATGGTCCTCATTAAGTTCACTTGCTGTGTGTCCATTTGTGAATCCTCAACATGAAACACTGTCAAACTAAAATGGTTTAATTTGTAAGGGACGATGTACAATATTAAACATACGGGATTTATTTGAAAAGCTAATTTATATATGCAGCGCCTTTGCAGTCACAATTAAAACATAAACACACCTACGTACGAGTCTGTCAAAATCATTAAATCAACCGTATGTCCTAATCATAGACTGGATAAAACACGGACGTAAGTTAGTCTCTAGATGTGGGCGGTTTCGTCCGTCGCCATCTTGGCACTACTTGACTTGCCTTCCCGAACGAAATTGCACTTTAATCCAAAAATGGGCAAGGCAATGGAGCACCCGTGGAGCAGAGGCGGGCCAAATGAAACCTGTGAGGGCACCTACCTGTCACTCATAGCGGCCCTTCATTTAATTATGCATAGCTTTAAGCCTTAAATAATGTAAACATATAGGTTAAATAAAATTCTATAGCTGTAGAGACCAAAATAGGTTTTTGTACCAGGCTGTAAACGTGTTTATTTCTGCTGTAAAATTGGCCTTTTAACATTGGGGGTCTATGGGATGGAGTAGCTTTTTGAGGCCAGCTTCAAGTGGTCATTTAATGAAATGCAGTTTTTGGCACTTAATGTGTTTGCTTCATTTTCCAGGTTGCCACTTGTAATGTCTCCTTACAGCAACCCAGACATGAAATATATATCACACACTAACCATACTGATTACATGTCTGCTTGTGCGAAGGTTGGTAGATCTGGATTCAGAGATAGAGTCCAGAGTGGAGGGAGGAGGCCAGGCTGTGCCCACCTCAGGCAGAGACCATGGCGACCTCTCCCGGCTTCGTAGCTCTTCGCTGGAGATCAAAGAAAAAGAAATCCGAGAAAAGGGCTCTGAGATCCTCAGGGAACAGCTGGACGCTGCAAAGAGGGTGTTGTAACCTACTTTATGCTGACACACTATGCATTGTGTGAACTGAAAAAAAGAGTTGACAATGCAAATGTCCTTCCTTGTTCAATGTGGTTGTGGCCTTTTCTGTTACACATCTCAGGAACTGAAACTAAAAGACAAGGAGTGCGAGCGCCTGTCGCAGGTCAGGAATCAGCTGGAGCAAGAGCTGGAAGAGCTGACAGCCAGTCTGTTTGAGGTAAGCAATAATAAGCATTGCCTCTGCTGAGTGCAAGGTAATTTTGACACATGCCTTAGACACTGATGATGAGAGAAGGGACTTGATGTTGTGATGCACTATGAGACTGCATTGCAGTTGAAACCTTTACTGCATGTTTAACTCTGTAATACTTCATCTTTTTCACTGTAGGGAAACAACAGATATTTTGGGATAAGTGTTCACTAGACAAAACCTTCAGGTCAATTTTTAATGACATAAAATTGAAAAAAACCCCAACTTATTTTGGAGAAGCTGGAACCAGCAAATCATGAACAACAACTGACTTATTTTTACTTTCTTTATTTTACTGCAATTTGCATTGCATGAAAAATAGAATTATAAAAGATATATGTACACAGAGACATTCCTATACAGGTGAAACTCGAAAAATTAGAATATCGTGCAAAAGTTCATTTATTTCAGTAATTCAACTTAAAAGGTTAAACTA
>JAPMOB010251879.1:9437-36507 GCA_029875015.1 Lepomis gibbosus
CACTTCAGCGTGCAAAACACTGAACTGCCAGACAGGGTGAAAACCACAGCAGTGTGTCTCCCTACACACTGTGCACAGATCTGCAGGGTCCTCTACAGGGAGGAGCACATCTGCATTCAGGATATGAAAAACTCTTTCAACAGTGTTGATTTCTCACAGGGTGCGGTTGGAAATGATAATGTCTCTATGAATGTATGTATAGTTAAACTCTTGAGTTTGAGATTTTATTTACTTGAATCAGCGCACACCACTGCAAACTCAAGAATGATGAGTTTTTTTTGTTTTTTTTTAAACTTAAAACCAAAGTTTGGGCTTCCTTTTTTATGTCATGCAATTTAAGTTAAGTTGGAATTCAAGTTAACTTTCATGAAATTAGTTTGTTTTGTTTCTTTCACCAAGCTGAAGTATATTAAAATTAGGAAAATGACATGGTAAACTGAGTGGATTTAACCCCTGGTTTAGCATTTATTTAATTAGACTATGACAGCTAATCTTGGGTGCATTAAGCATTTTATGATCCATAATTCAAGTGAGATTTAAGATTTGATAGCCTTTTGTTTTTACTGCGTATCCAGATTTTATGAGACCAGGTAATATACAGTGTTTTATTTGTGGACATGAGGGCCAGTGGTGTTAAAGGGATTTGGATTTTTCCAGAAAAGCAATTGTGTTGCATTAGTCACACTGTGAGAGTGAATACGTTGAGTCATCTACCATACTAGAGGAAGGGAAAGAAGCTACGATCAAAACATTAATGCTGTCTGATCAGTGCGCCAGACTGTTTTTTTTATTATAATTTCTTGCAATCATTGTTGGAATATAAATTGTTTCCATGGTTTTGTGTTGAACGGTGTCATTGTTTTGATTTTTTGCTATTTTGGTGCTGCAGAAACTTTGTATCGTCATGAGTGAATGTCAGCTGCATTTATGATTTCTGTCACTGATGTATTGTGTATTCAGGCTGAAGGATGTACATTTTAATCAGAAATCATGTGTCCCTGTTGACTTGCATGACGTTCATGTCAAGTTTTAATGAAAATACTTAACTACTTGTGATACTCCAATAAATGAAGTACAATCAAGGCATGTGAATATCATGTCACTGGCAGTTCGAAAAATTTATTACAAAAAAAAAAAAGACAAATACAAGTGGAGCTGCAGTTTTGATCAACACTGTAGCCATTTAAGTACAGAACAATTACCTTGCATCACCTCATTTACTTGTGCTGAAAATGTCAATGAATATTGCAAAACACAAAGATTCAGTGTAGTAAAAAGTGTAGTCTAGTATCTGGACAAGGACAAACTTCTGTTTTGTCTTTTTAAATCAGCACATTAGATATGACATTAAATGGAGGTCTACCAGTGAGTGAGCTAAGCAGAACTGAGCAGGTGCATTTTATTTAATGAAAACCAGACTGAAGGCACAAATCCCCAAAATGAACAAGAAGTGAAGCTGGTTGGTAACCAAATACTAATAATTATTTAAATTCACATTTGTTAATGTGTCAAAAATTCAGAGACACAATTAGCCCAATATAGATGTAAACATCCTCAAAACTGGCAGTCGGCCGCTAGAATTGCTTAATTTTAAACCAGTTGGATGGCAAAGCAAAGCCAACACTACACTAACAACAAATAATGTGTCCCTCTCCGAATACTCAACATAACACAGATGACAAGAATAAGTGCCCTATGTCCTTTCCCCTCAAATCATCTTCCCTGAGAAAAATATATCATCTAACAAGTGACAAATGAGTGCAGGTATTTTACATACTGCAGTCTCAATAGAATCCATTTGTTATGAAAGACTGGAACATGTGGAAAGCTGGCCCTGGAGCCCACTGGGGAACCATGTGACCTGCACCCTGAAACACAGGACAGCAGAATTTCACAACAATGCAACTTCATCAATGTAAAACAGTAACAGACTACGCTTCTGTGGCACACACTGAACACACTAGTGGTTACCTTGACTGTCAGGAAAGTGATGTTTCCAAACTGTTGGTAGAAACCAGCAATCTGGTCATCATGAAGCCAGGTTTGGTACTTAGTGGTTGCCTGAGAACAACATTTAGTTACATTAATAGTATTAAATGTATCTGGTTGAAGTCTGGGGGGGGGATTTTATAGTTGTAATCTTTCCTGAAATTTAAAAGTTCCTACTTGCAGGCCGAGGTCTTCTACAAACCACTGGTCTCCCAGGAAGTTGCAGGCCATGTCGGTGTCCCCGTTGTAGACGAGCGCCCGCAGGCCCAGAGAGAGCAGCTTTAGATACACATCCTTCACTGTTAGGTACAAGGTGGTGTACTTCGCTCCAACTTCATCACTACAAGGAAGAAAAGAGTTGATTATGATCACCGTGTCCCTGCACTCCTGCTGTACCAAACTGCACACAGACAAGGGGAATATATCTCTGCTACAATTTACTGTCACTCCCATTTAAAGATTGGTACATGAATGAACAAGAGATTCTAGACAGCAACTTGGTTTGTGCTACAGTCTTAAACTACTACTACTGTTGCCTTGATACTCTGCAGGTATCAAGGCAACAGATGAGATAGTCATGGTCAGGGCCCAGCAGATCCAAATCCCATGTTTTGCTAACCAGGATCAAGTAAGCCATGTTACTTGTGTCTTTTTATATATCGCATGTAGGCTTCTAGCTGTATAAAGAACAGGTAGAATAGCCAGCGTTGAGTCACTTTACGTCACACGGAGTCACTTATTTGAAGAGACAGAAAACAGCACAACAATATCAACACTTCCTTCCATTTTCAATTTCTTTCAGACCACTCAGCTATACATAATATACATTCACAAATACATTGTGCATTTTAACACATTTTGAACTCATAAAAAGACTAATGTCTAATAGTTAACAAAACAAAGAATGTTCGGAGTTCTTCACTTGTGAAGAGACCAGCTTTTAGCTTTTAGGAGGCAGATCTCAGGAAGAGTGAATGACTGGATGTGCAATAAGGGATGCAACTGTTAGAAACTACTTTTGACTGGTTCATCTCTGATGTGTGTGTCATTGTTATGAATGTACAGTGATAAGTTTAAATGAAATATATTATTTTTGCTTGACATTGACCGCTGTTTCTGGGATTATGTAATGGAGAATGCTTTTTTTACTGTACTGAAAGGTGTAATATGTAGCTTAAAAAGGTAAATTCTACTTTATTACTGTATCTTTAAACAAATCAAATACAATACATAAATAAATGTAGATATACAATACATGATACAAATGTATTATTTTGACCACTTTTGAAGTTTCATTACATTTTGTTCCTTAAATCGACCCTTAAGTGTATTTTGTGTGCTTATTGGATAACAAGCTAAACCAAGGACAACGTTATTCCCTCTTAAAATCAGCAGGTTAGCATACTGATGTTAGTATTTAGATCGAAGCACTGCTGTGCCAAGAACAGCCACACAGAGCTGTCTTCATTCAATGACAACTGCAGACCTGCCTGTTTCCCCTCCCCTGTTTAATAAAAGTGCTGAATTTTATCAGTAAACATCAAATTTACAGTGAGTAAGCTGTGCATGTGCCAAACTGGCTTGCAGGAGCAAATAAGCTTTTTTTGAATTTGCAACTTTTATGTCACAGTTTTGTGGTACTGTGAGGTGAAGTTGTATATATTGTGTGTATAGGTGGATAAATGAAGATCCACTTTTCGCCTTTGGAGAGATTTGCTGGAATATTGTTATCTAAGGAGAACCCACACGCTGTAATCACAGCAAACTATAAGCAAATGCGCAACATCACATTCACCTAGCCACGTTTGTTATTTTACTGTAACGTACCTGCAGATGTCCCATGGTGGTAGTGTATCTGGAACATGTAAAGCTTTCCTCACATCACCTCTGTTCAACCAGTTCATCTGAGCCGTGCTGTTGATGCAAGGAGGGACTTCACCCAGAGACATGGAGGAAGCCACTCGACCTAAAAACTTTAAAAATCATTAACGCCACAAGTCAATAAGAAGAATTTGAAGCATGGATGTGTGGGAAAGCAGCACTTGTTTACAGAGGGAGACACTCACCTTGTAGGTGTGTGGTTGTTTCCTGTAGTTCTTAAAGAGATGGTTCATAGTCCTCTCATAGCCTCTGTGAGATCTGCCACCTTCACAATTCAAGTACAGGGCATACTCATTAAGTCCGCTCTCATACACAATACGAAAGGCCACGGACACCTGAAGGGAGACAAGGTTGAAAGGAAAACCTGAATGAGTCCTGCGGTAGCACCAGAAATGCTGAATTCTGAAGAAACAGTGCACACGTACCTGCATCTTGCAGGTGTCTGAACTGGAGTTGTAGAAGTTGCAGCTCCCCTTGTCACAGCAATTTATGTTCAGATCTCGCCACAAACTGCACATAAAAAATAGCTTTGAAAATGACAGTCACTGCATCAACTACACATGACCATGGCTGTACATTGATACAGAAAAGAAGCATGAGGCACTCCATATTATAAGTTCTCTGGCTGAAATAAAACTACAAAAATAGTGATGTTTTCCTTTAGTTGACAGGCATTCATTAAAAGAGACAGACTGTGGAGTGCACATTAAAATGCTGTTCCTCCTAACTGACTTATGAATATAAAATCTGCAGCTTCCCTTCAAATGCAGTGACTTTTCATTTACATACACCAGTCATTTACAGAAGTTGTGTTAAATGTGGACTTCTGATATCTCATGTTTGTGCCAATTTTCCAGTGAGTCATTTCAAATGCAGCATACAGCCAAACTGGAGGTTATGCATGTTGTGTGCATCACTGCTGAATAAATCAGGGGAACACACCAGCACCTGACGGCATTGCTTTCTTAACATCAAAGCAAACAAGCTTCCTCTACAGCAAAAGTGTCACTTACTCTTCTCCAAAGAGGCCGTGGTAATAACCAAAGTAGATCAAACTTTGGTCATTGAGGGCAAAGCTGCTGAGTCCATTTCCCACTGCAAAGCCCTGAAAACAAAAATAGATTTAAAAGATAAATGTTGGCAGTTAAAATACCAGTCTGCTTTACTGCCAAAGTCCTTGCTGAATTTCAGATGCAGCTGATGGTGCTGATGAGCAAATCATCTGATGCTGAAGATAAGTTCATACATTGCTTGAAGCATCTCACCTTGAAGTTGATTTTGGCGGCTCCGGTAGCCACGCGCAGGCTGAGGGTTGGTGCATAAATTCCACCATAACTTTCCCCAAAGATGAAGAACTCATTTTTAGTGAAATTAGGGAACTTGGCAAAGAAGCTCTGCAGGGCTTTGTAATTATCATCAGCCACCTAAAGAGGGAAACATTTTAAATGAAATGTCTCTTTATAATAGTTTCTTTACTTTTCAAAAAAGGAAGTCAAGTCACTGAACTCACCTGGTCATCATCGGTGGTGTAGTTTTTGTCATCAGAGTAGGAATATCCCACTCCTGCAGGAGATTCTACATACAGCACATTGGCAATCTTGTTCCAGCTGAATGTGTTCTCATACAGTGTTGCCCCATTATCGTTAACCTGAAAAGGAAAACTCAATGCTGCCTATTCAGAGACACTGTTATTCAGTGCACAGATACAAAGTTAACATGCTCACATGAAAAGGTCCATTCTCTGACAGGAATCCATCCAGGGAGCTGCACCCTGGACCTCCATTCAGCCACAGGACCAGAGGGTCTTTGGCTGGGTCCCTCTGAGAAGTCACAAACCTGTAGATTGGGATCAAGGTTTAATACTGCATGACATACTGAAAGGTCACACATCTCTCTACACCAGTGTTTCCCAACCCTCTCCTGGAGGCACTCTAATCCTGCATGTTTTAGATTTCTTCCTGCTCCCACATAGGTGATTTAACAGCTTCAGCAGTTCATAACGAGATGATCATTTGAACAGCTGTGTGGGAGCAGGGAGAGATCTTAAAACATGCAGGACTAGTGTGCCTACACCAAAGTAGCTTCCAAAGATGAGCACACCTGGCACCATTAACACAGTTTTTCAATTAAACAGTAGTCTGTTTGACATTTAAAAGTGCTTCGAAATACTATGCTACAGGATCCCTGCAGGTGACCTGAGAGAGTTACTTTCAAGTAGTTTATTTCATGCGGAACTGACACCGAAGTGAGGTGGCGCAGGGTGAGGCTGCAGAGAGCCAGTCGGTTAACGTTTCTTACCAATAATGGAGAAACCTTCCCGGTCGTGTCTGGAGGTATCCGGACCACTGTTGATAGTTCGGTTTGAACATCATACCTGGCAGGTATGTCACCTCGTCGGGGGCATATTGAGCGCGTGAGCCGAGCTGAAACACGGCCAGCAAACACGCCAACAAACCACCGGCGAACATCACTGAACCAAACTCACTTCTAACAATGAACAAACCCCCTACACCACGTCTCTCAACAGGGGGGCTAAAATACAAGGCTTCTTCGTCGCACTGAACTTCCTCCAACGTCCTTAACTGCAACTCCGCGTGAACCAGTTCAACTATAACATCATATGACTGCTGGTGTGGACCACGTGACCAGTGCCTGACTGTACCGGAAGCCCTGAACAACAAGACGCTCAGTTGATGTCAGTAAATAATTAATAAATAAATAAATAAATAAATAAATAAATAAATAAATAAATAAATAAATAAATAAATAAGCAACCTGCACTTTCTAACATAATTAACACATCATCCGTAGAAGTATATGTTCGAAACAGGTTTATTGATTGAGGAACTGGACTGTATATAAGAAGGAACATACAACTGTTATTAAGAAAACAACACAAAATATTAATAAGCTATTTAAGGGCAAATTAAACAAAAAGGCTAAGAAGACCCTTTTCGTATTGTTTTTACAAGCTGAGTGTCTCTTCAATCGCAAACAGTATTTTTTTTAATCATGAGAATAATTACTTCCACCATAAAATATATATTTGTATTAAGGTTGGAACAAACCTTAGGGTAAAAACACAAATTTAAAGAAAATGTGAACAAAAAAGGCAAGTCACACACCTCTGAGAAATGATATGCCTAGGTTTTATTATTTTCCCAGTATAATGGAGATTTATATAACAGTTTTTAGTCTATAGGGAGTTAAAATAATACAGTCTTTAAATAATAACAATAATAAATCGTAATAATAATAAGTCTTTAAATGTGTGCCAAGCCAAGACCCTGACCTTTTTCCAGCACCTGTCACAAAAGCACAGGTGCTAACATCAACTATGATCGACAGAGACAATTTAAGAATACATTTAACAGGAAAAACAGAGAAATCAATGACAGAGAAATCAATAAATTCACTAATACCAGTTAAAAAAGAAAATCAGCACAAAAATGTCTGTTCTTTAGAAATAATTTTGCTATAGAGTTTGAGTAGCTTGGGCCCAAAAGAGTCCAGGCTGGTTCAATGCAGGGTTTTAGAAATTTAATTTTTTCAAATTGCAAATTTGTTAGTGAATTTCAGCGTCATTAAAATTGTGTGGACCTTCTTGTAGACAGGTCCTGCGTCAATTATAGTTTTAATATTTTCATTTATGTTGGTCTTACTTATTATCTTATTTTTATTTTCTACTATATCTTGTATTTTCCATTGTATTTTTTTATTTAATGTGTATTTTCTTTGGTCTGTTGTGTTGTATCTGAGCTACTGTAGCAAGTGATGAGATCAATAAAATCTTATCTTATCATATCTGGGGACAGGTTGTGTTCAGGCTGGGCTGTAGCTAATATAAGCTAATATATTCTAATATTACATTGTTAATTATTTATTTAATTAATTATTATTAATATATATTATTATTTATTATTATAACTATGATACTTTATTTTTATTCAGATTTTTGTGCATGTCCAAAAATGTATGCTGTTGCTATTATACAATGTTTTGTTATATGGACTGACAGTTTGTGTGTGTATGTGTGTGTTGGTGTTGATATTGACCAGCTGTTCTTGTTTTTATCTTGGTTTAGTAATTTTTTTCTTGTATTAACCTTTTTTTTACTATTTTAATCATTTTATTTTTTAGGTGTGACATTAAGCTCTGTCCAGGGACAGCTGATGTAAAATAGCCTTTTGGCTAATTCTGCCGCATTATACAGTTATTAATGTAGTATTAGTGTGCATAGTCCCTGTTAAATAAACCTGAAATAAATAAAAAAGAAAGAAATATTGAAGACATATCAATTAAATTGCTTATTCAATTGCTTATCCAATTAAATTATATTTTTGGAGGCATTTTATTGTGGTCGGTCGAACGTTTGGGCTTTTATTGTGAAGGCAGGTATATACGGCTACCGGAAAAAATACGCGCCTAACTCCATAACAGTGGGGGTGGGTTATCAGAAAAGTTGGGACATTGCCGTAAACATTGGCTTTAGATTGAAATTCAACTCTACATAAATTTACCTGCCCACCAAAATCTGTCTCTCGAGATAAAATACTATCGGTTGTCGTCGTCTGGACTGCTGCTGTTAGCTGAGTATCCTCGGTAAAATTAGCAGCTCTCTACCGCTCGCTGGTCCCGACAACGATCCAGGTAAAAACAGTTCACTCTCGCAACGTTTTTGCCCTCGGCGCTGAGGTCACGAATACAGCTGTGTTTGTATGCAACCAAAGCTTATGCAGTAAGTTAAACACTTGTGTTAACACCATAGGTTAACACCAAGCTAACTTCGGTGAAACTAAAAACTAGATGTTAGTGTTTCCGGTAAAAACTTTCATATTAAATTTGCACTTAGAGCGAAACGACCCGTAAATGTAGAGACAAAAAGTACATGACATTGTTTTCTTCCCAAATGTATTTTTTTACAGCATATATTGAAATCCACATATAACTACAAAAGAGAGCTCATACAGGAAAAACCATGATATGTTTTTATTTCGAAGTAAAATCTTTCCGGTTGTTTGAAGCGGCTCTTTGCTGCTGATTCAAACAGTACAGGAGGATCCCGGGGTCATTGTTTTCCTCTCACTTCCAGCAGAATGGATCCTGAAGATAGCCCGCATAGTCCAGACGGAGAGGCCGTCATGCCA
Source organism: Lepomis gibbosus (assembly GCA_029875015.1). Lineage (NCBI taxonomy): Eukaryota > Metazoa > Chordata > Actinopteri > Centrarchiformes > Centrarchidae > Lepomis > Lepomis gibbosus. The sequence continues at coordinate 18,455 of JAPMOB010251879.1, forward strand.
GACCAGAACCCCAAATACCAGAGGAGTCTGAGGAGCCTGAACGTGCTAGCCACGAGGTTTGTGAGGTTGTTACAAGAAACTGAAGGCGGTGTGCTCGACCTTAAAGAGGTAAGTAAAACGAGGTCATTCAACCACACAGGAAAACAGACTCGTCCCAACACTATGATGTTTCATCACATATAAAACTGATTTTACACTTTGTATGTGATGTAACTGTCCAGGACTACACATGCCTACATAATCAATGTATTACAGTTAAGTATTATAAAACATAAAATATACACACATCGAGTTGATCATAACTACAGCACACCATTTAAATTCAACTGAGGTCTTATTTGCCATGATTGTCAGTGTTCACTGTGTGCACTGAGAAATAATACTATTTATTAGAAGCTGTTGTCTGAAACGGCTGTCAATATGTAACTTCCTTTGGAACTAAAGCTTGTTATCAAACCTGTAGGTGCATCCCTCCTAAACAAACAACTAAGTGTGTGTTGAGTGCTACAGTCTTTATTTGGGTTTTTGAAAGCACGTTTTGGATTTTCACTATCCCCTGTGATCTCTGAAACGCTAGCTGATCCCAGAGGTACTCAGATCATACAGTATGTGGACATCTGGGAAACAAAAATTCCACAAGATGATACTAAGGAAGCTGTGGTGGATACATATTTTTTTTTTTGTGTGTTCGTTCTTTCAGGCTGTCAGGGTCCTGGCTGTTGGACAGAAAAGGCGAATCTACGACATCACAAATGTACTGGAGGGCGTTGGTCTCATTGTGAAAATGTCCAAGAGCATTGTAAAGTGGAAGTAAGTTTGTATCCCTGCTGTGTGTGTGCATGCATTTGAATATACATGTGTGTCAAGAGTGTGGTGCAAAATATTATAATACATATGCCTTTTCTAAATAAGGGGTACATTGCCAGGAAAAAATGCACATGAGTTAAACAAGAGAATGATAGAGTTAAAGTCTGAGCTGGAGGACTTGGAGCGGAAGGAATATATGTTGGACCAGCAGAAATTCTGGGTTGAACAGAGCATCAGGAACACAACAGAAGACTGCAGCAAATATCCTTTTTACAAAACCATAGCAAACAGAGTGCAGAAATGTTTCACTTTTTGTTTTAACAGTAAAATTTAAACTGAAAGTGAGATGTTGGTTATAATTTTGACCAGTTTCAGTAAATGTAATGGTTTTATTTCTCTATGACTTAAAAGCTGTACTTTCTTTGACAAAAGCAGTTATAGTGAATGTCTCTGTCCTGCAGACCTCCCACTCTCTGACATGCTGATATATGTCTCCTCAAACTAACACAATATTTCAAATTGAACCTTAACTCCAATCAACTCTGACCTATGTGAATCATGAAGATATCTGCAGCTGCTTCAGTGGTAATGTAGAAACAATCTGGCCTTTTTAACACTCACTCTTGTGTAAATTCTGTGTCGTCATTGTGGTGAAGTACAAATCTTTTGCAGTTTTGTAGATTAGGGGCTTTTAAAGAAGTCCTCATTGATTTCCATGACTAGATTGATACCAGCCACAAAATATGCAGTTTTGGGAAATGTGTTTATAGGAGAATTTTAAGCTCTGACCAGACAAGATGTAGAGTTATCAAATTAGGTTGCTGCTCTGAATCAGCTGATGTTTTGGTGACTCTGTATTTACCTAGTTGGACTAACATAAACACAGCTGTGCTCATAATGCTCTTGCATCAACACAATGGCTGACAAAGTAGAGGCAAGAAAAACCACTAACATTTCTTGCCATTTTGACCAAGGAGTTTTACTCTCTTTCTCCAGGTCATACACTCTTGGCAGTACGTGCGCCATCTGGAACACAGCTAGATGTTCCCATTCCCAAAGCTGTAAGTTCTGCATCATTGTAGTTTCTTCTTTTTTATGATGAGATGATGTGTTAAGTATGTGCATACATCTTTCTTTCAGGTCCAGAACAGCCCAGCGAAGTACCAGATCCATCTGAAAAGCATCAACGGGCCGATAGATGTCGTACTTCTTAACAAGCACTCTGTCGGCTCTGATCCTGTCGTGCTGCCAGTCCCGCCGTCTGAAGAAATTTTACGGAACGCCAAATCAGCTATGTCCACTTCAGATGAGACGGAAAGCAGTATCGCACCACTTCAGGCTTCAGCTAATACCAAACAAAGCACCAGATCTAGACAAACGGCCACAGAGGACATGCAGCATCGTCAGTCGTCGTCGTTTCGAAAATCTGTGCCTAATCGAACTGATGCTTCTGGATGTGAGTATTTTAGTTTGTACAATTTCTTATGTGTGTTTTTGTTGATATGCCATTGAAATAGAAACCTAACACTCTATTTTAGCTTGAACTGGATCCAGTGCCTATAGTCTATATCGGAGAGACTTGAACATGAAAAACAAAACGGCGCAGATTCTTTTTGCAGTCACTCTGTTTCCTTTAGAAGGAGGCAAAGAACTTCTGTTGCAGTTATCACTTCAGACTGGGACCAGAATTGGTTAAATGGACAGTATAATAAGTGGCATAAGTAATAATAATAAGTGGCAAATCAAAAACTTAAAAATATTATTTAATTATACTGATCAGGTTATTGTGTGACAAACATTACTACTGGTAAAAATAACTTTTTTGCATTGCTAGTGCTCCTTATCTGAAAGGAGGAAACGTAAAAGACGCACTTCCTTCACTGGCTGACAAAATCAGTTTATCAGTACATCGCAGTGGACACTGGTTATTCTGTATATTTCTCTGTGTCTTTGGTGATTTCGTGCATTCTCACACAATAATGTGTTCATGCCTCATTGCATGTTTCTTTCAGTGCTGAGGACTTTTACAATGGTTGTGATTAATTTTTTTTTTTTACAGTGCGAGATTTATCAAAAGAACTGGGGGACCTACTACACCCAACCAAAGGTAGTCCCCCTCTTCTGTCTCTGAATTATTTATGTTCTTTTAATTCATATTTCAGTTTTATTTGACTCCTGAATGTATGTCTTCCACCATTTTGTAGAGATAATGAATGCAGATCTAATCACAGAGCTTATGGCCTCAGAAGGTAAGTACACTTTATTGTCTGACTTTATATATATAAAAGATATATTGGTATTTGTGGTATATTTGCATAAATCATGTTTACCTCTGCTCCTCAGTTTTTTCCCCGCTCCTTCGCCTATCTCCGCCCCCATCTGAACATGAATATGTCTATAATCTGGATGAGAGTGAAGGCCTCTGTGACCTCTTTGACATCCCTGTGCTCAATGTTTGACCATGAACTCCTGTGTTCAAAGGTTGTTACTCCGGAAATGTACATAGTAGTCTGTTTTTAAATAGTTATGTGATTATAACAAATAATAAACAAATTATTTTGAATATTGTGTCCACCTTATTCATATACTGTGAAGCAAAAAGTAACTCATTCTTTCAGTAGTTCAAACTGGGTTTAGTCTAGTATCAACATTTATGTATAAAAAAAGTCCCCAATAACAACACAATATTGAGAACAAAGTTCAAGTTCCTGTTTTCAACAAAAATACCAAAATTGGCTGCCTTCACTGTCGAGGGTGACAAGTCAATCATGTCACTCCAGAAAGATGACACTAATTCATATTGGAAAAAAACACGTTTAGAACAAAATACACTGTTATTCACATCAAAATTGAGTCTCAATCTCAAAAATTCATTTGTTAGGTTAATCCATAGACAAGGGTACATCTCATTTAATTATTTTATGCTATTTACCATAAGAGGAAGTGGAAATTAAATATTTTTTTTTTTTTTCTTATTTTCTAAAACTCAACTCTAAATTCCCTGACAACATCTTTCTTACAGGGTTTCTTCCCTCTTAATAGAACATTTCTTATATCTCTGGTACGTTTATTGTAACAAAAGTAAATTCCTTCGAGCTGACTCAGCCCAGGAGAGACGTTTGGTACAGAATGTGTCACCCATTGATCTCAGGGAGATTTTTACAGCCTATATCATTTTATGAACAGCTTATATCATTTAATGATAGTTCTTAACAATGCATTGAAGTTGGAGTTGAACTCCTAATGCTGCACCATTAGTTTAGATAAAATGAACATCCCAAATCCGTTTTGGATCTCCATTCCTCTATGTACTCATATTTTCTACTAAATAATGTTATTTCACATTACTATGTAATTGTTACTATAGCTGTCATAAATATAGTGTCAAAAAGTATATTTAAATATAAATAAATAATAAATATTTCCCCCTAAAATAGCATACAATAGAAATACTCGTGTAAACCTCAAAATTGTACTTGTAATTGTATATAAACTTGGGTAAATGTACACAGAGTCAGTGCTACAGCTCGCGCCTCCTGGAGGTGCAGAAATGCGCGTGCTCGTGTTGCTATGGCAGCGTGTGTTTGAGAAAGGCAACAGGACTAAAGCGGTGGACTCCTGGTTCAAGTGCTCGTGACTTGGCTCCTCAAAGCGACCGAAACATTGCCTGTGTTTGTGTTAGTTAAGCAGTATACACGATGGTGAGCAGAGCTTTCTTTAAATGAATTCATAACGAACACGAGTGAGCTAACAGCTGACGTTAGCTGTGTTAGCTAACGCTTGGTTGGTGTGTGAATTTCGCATTTGGCCCGTCGCCGCCTCAGTTTGTGCTTCTCATGAAAGTTATTACTTTCATGAGTACCACAGTAGTAGTAGCACAGTCGGAGACTAAATACTTCGCCACAATTACAATGTTAAATAAATACGCCGGGTTGCATGTCGAAAGCAGTTTTCATCTTTTTTTCCCTGTTGACATTTGTCCAGCCACCCAAAAACAAAGGCACAAGTAAAAAGCCTGCAAAGGTGAGGACGCCCACGCTGATAGATGGCCTTACCAAGGAGGAGATGTCCAAGGAGCAGGTCAGAGCTGAAGGGAGATGGGTTTGAAAGTGTGCAGTGATGCTTGGATGATTTATGTAAGGAAGAAAGCAAAGTTTCCTGCTTGAAGTAATCTATATATTAAAGACATAACGTTATGTCAGCAAGTATTGTGCTTCCATACAACAAGGTGACTCCAAAGAGACAGATTTGAACAAGCATGGTGAAAATCAATGCAGAGGCCGAGATATCCTGAGGCTCAGTTCTTGGTCAAGCTCTCAAAACACTCCATACTATATTTTTGTTAGCCTTCCTGCCTGCTAAAATCCCCCAGTTTTTAATGGAGGCTTTAAAAATACCACACTAAAAGATATTTCTGTATTTCAGCTGGAGGAGCACATTGCACGCCTTCGAGAGCAGCTGGATAGAGAGAGGGAGGAGAGAAACTACTTTCAGCTGGAGAGGGACAAGATCCACACCTTTTGGGAGGTCACAGAACGGCAACTAGAGGAGGTCAAGGCAGAACAGAAAAACTTAGATAAGGACATAGAAGAGGATGAGGGGCGCCACCAAGTAGAGATCAAGGTAATGTTAATGCACAGATATACTGTTGCTGCGCAGTCAGAATACATCCACCTTCACTAGATTTTCTCAAGTCTGTATTTTAAGCAAGAATATGTCAGAACAGGCTGTCCCAATTTAAAGGCTCCTCAAATGCAGCCAGTGGATGCAACCTTTTTTGACAAAATTTGGAGGACACAACCAGTGTATCATATCCTTATTATCCCACTATCTAGCGTATCAGTCATTTCTGTAGTGGCGTGTACAGGTTGTGCTCTCTAGTTTAAAAGTCAGGAAAAATGATCTGATTGCATGTCATTTACTGGATACAAGCACTCTAAGCACTAATTATCATATAACTTGAAACACATAGCTTTTAATGTAATAATGGAAGCCTGCAATACATTGCACTGTTTTGAGTGGCGATCTACAGTAGTTACAGTAGTAGAACCAGATATGCAGTCATGGTCGGACAACTGATACTCAAATGAAATTACCTAAACAAGCCAGCCACTGTAGCCTAAGCAGATACAATATAGATATAAGGCTGTTCAAGCTGCCAAGTTGGCAAGCTCTTGGATTAGGTGAGAACAGGATTTAAAGGAAGTTTAAAGGAAAATTTGGTCAGAGGGTGCAACAGATCTATGTCATCTGTCATGGCCTACTACAGCTTAATGAAAAAGCAAAACATAATTCAAACTGAATACTGGGCTTGCCTATAGTCGACTGATCGTCACTGAACTTTTGGCACATTTTTGTAATGATAACTGGCAAACAAATAGGACAGATCTAATTTTATATTACTCATTATTTTTTTCCCTCTAGGTGTATAAGCAGAAGATGAAGCACCTCCTTTGTGAACATCAGAACACAATCTCTGAGTTGAAAGCAGATGGTTTAGTATCTAGGGAGGTGATGCGGAAAGAGCAAGAACACTTGGAGACTGAGCTTCATAAGGAAATGACAGCCATCATGGTAGACATGCAGGAGCTTGACAATGAAAACCTTGTCAAGGAGCTTGAACTGGTTTGTAGCAATACACACCTCTTCTTTTAATTCTACACCTAAAGATCTGTAGAGTTAATGCTTATATTTACCCAGATATATTTCAACAAGTATCAATGCCATGAAAACACCAGATTGGTTGTTATCTCAACAGAAACATAATGAAGAAATAACTAAAACAAGGGACAGCTGGGAGAAGCAACTCACAGGTAAATAATATAATTTTGAGTTGAATTCAGCACCCCATGTTGTCAATAACGAGGAACTGTCATTTTGTGTCACTATTTGAGTAGAAATTCAAGCAAAGTATGAGAAAAAGATGGAGTTTTTACCCCAAGAGCTGGACAACATTAGGAAAAATGAGCTAAGTGAGCACGAGGATCATTGGAACAGCCACATCACCGCTCTTATAGACGACCACAACAAAGCTTTCAGTGATGCTAATGCACTCGTTAACCGCATGCATCAGGATTTGGATATGAACAAGTCACTCAAGGTATAAATGCACACATTCGTTTTCAGAGGTTTTGATTATTGTCATTATTTCATTATTTTAGTCTAGAGAATGGTTAAAACAAGCCCAACATCATGTCTTTGAATTGCTTGTATTGATTGATAATCAATTTGATATCTGATTCAATATAGTATAAAACATAGAAAAGTCTTCAGATTTGAGTTACCCATTAATGATGATTTGATAAATTACTCAATATTGTTGACAATTATTTTTTGTTTGACTAATTGTTTCAGCACTAGTTTTGATCCAATTTTTAAAATTCACCTTACATGTTTTTATTGAATTTTCTTAGACACAAATTGAAGACACCAAGGCGAAACAGAAGGAAAAGGAAACGGACCTGGTACCTGTTTTGCAGGATAATGAACGTCTCGCTAAGCTTCTCTCTAAAGCCGAGGAGGAAAACGCTGAAATTCAGAAAAAAATTAAAAACTGCACTACGAAAAGGGTAACGTTGGTGTTGATGTTGATGTGAAATTTTTGAACACTGAGTTCACTGTTGCAACTTATATTTGTTGCTACCAGTGCCTTAATTGGTGGCCACAAGGGTAATTTGTGACTCTGTTTCTGACAGGATTCCAATCAAAAGGTCAAAGAAAAGGAGCTGAATGATCTGAAATGGGATCATGAGGTGTTAGAACAGAAATTCAGCAAGGTAAAATGTTGCTTGCTCAAATGTTTGATTCATGTGAGACAAATGCTTTGTGCACTTGTGGGTATTAATGTGGATGTTTTTGCATCTCTGTGTATGTGTGTGTGTGTGTGTGTGTGTGTGTGTCTGTGCGCACATGTCTGTGTACATGTCGCACAGCTTCAGCTGGAAAGGGATGAGTTGTACAAGGCGTTCACTCAGAATATTCAAAAGTTGCAGCATAAAGCAGGTTTGAAGAGCATGCTGCTTGAAAGGAAACTGAAAGCTCTGACAGACAGCCTGGAGAAGACGCAGGCTCAGCTTGACTCGGTGCTTTCTGCCTCGAACATGGACCCAACTGCCCTTGGTGGGGTCACTAAGAAAATTGAGGTACTATTGTATGTTCCTCTTTTGTTTGTTTGTTTGTTTGTAGTCATTTACACCTCCGTAATCTTAATCATTAACATAATTTACATTCATAAAAATATTTTACAAGTTGTGCCGTGTATTTGTACGAGCATTGCGGTACTGTTTGTACCAGAACATAAAAGAAACCTGGTCTTTGCTTTTAGGAAAATCTTGACTCCAGTAATAATTCCATCAAGGACTTGCAGTATAAAAAAGCTCAGATTTCCAAGGTTAGTAGTTCATTTATTTCCTGAAAGTGCTGTATTACATTTGTTTACCTAAAGGTGATGGTGAAGTCTGTTTTTGTAGTGATATTCACACACATATCTGCTTTTACACCCACCATGTATCTGGCAGGCCCGTAAGGATTTGCTGCTGACCTACGAAGCAAAGCAAAGGGCTCTTGGCGTCCCTATGGAGGAGCGTTGTGTAAAGCCCTTTGAGAGCAGTCGCGCTGGGAGAAGCCTGGAACAAGGCTTGGGTTTTTCCCTAAAATGAGAAGCAATGAACCCAAAGACTGAAACATTTACAGCAAATATCACTTTCTTTGCATCTGATCTCACTACAATTTGACATGTTTCTCATACTTTTCTATGATTTAAATGTTGGCATTCAGTGACACAAAAGTATTAACAAGAATTGTTTTCACCTTCTCATAATGATGACTTGGTATCTTGAGAAAACAATGGGCGGGGAGTTTAGACTTAAAGGTGCATCATGCCCTTGATTCACGCTTCCTTCCAAAGGCAGATTTATGTAATTACCGAGGCAGGGATGTTAACAAAAAAGGCTTAAGTATTTTCAGGGCTGACCAGCAAACTGTATTAGATCAAAAGGTTGTAATGTCTTAATTATATACCTTTTGTAGGCTGCTTATACTTTACCTCCAAAACTCATGACTATAGACCACATATAATAGCTGAAAGCTGCACTGTGCCTCTGGGAAAACACAGGACCTTCAAACAGAATGTTTTACTTTAACTTACTTGTCCATTTTAATTTGTTTGTTCAAGAAAATAAATATTTTAATTATTTTTTCTTTTGTAATTATTAATTTATTATATCATCATATTTTATCTTTAGTAAATACTTTAAATTTATAAAATAATGAATATAGAAATACATAGTTATATGCCAGTTACAGTAGCTTTACAGGACGTGTTCAGCTGCTTTTGTTATGGTTTCTGATCTCTAGTAGTTTTCACAGATTTAAAACCTATGGCATAATTATTTTTTCTTTGGTAAAACAGATGTCAAAAAGACCAATTATTACTGTGATTTTGGATGGAGAGATGAGCAAATCCCTATTCATCCATCCATCGTCAACTTATCCTGCATACAGGGTCGCAGGAGCCTATCCCAGCTCACATTGACCCTGACAATTTAGAGACACCAATTAACCTAGCCTGCATGTCTTGGATGGTGGGATGGTGGGAGGAAGCCGGAGCACCCGGAGAGAGCCTGCGCGGACAAGGGGAGAACATGCAAGAAAGGCTGGGGCTTGAACCCACAACCTTCTTGCTGTGAGGCGACAGTGCTTACCACTGCACCACTGTGCTACCCAAAATTGTATTCATCTCAACTAATATGAAGACCTGTAGGACTAGATGAGCTGAACTCTGGAGGGTTCCCACTTGTAATGGAAATCCTGGAAAACAGTTAACAAATTTTCCCGTCATGGAAAACACGTGGAAAATGAATGAAAAAGTAAAATGTCCGTAAAAGTCCTTGTGTCCTGGAAAATTATTTGCATTTTCCAAATGTAAATATTAGTCACTGCTGACTGGAATCTGTTTTTTATTAGGTTTATAGATTAATGTTGAAAATTGAAGATTAACACTGAAAATGTAATGGAAAAGTCCTGGAAAATGATATCTAGAAAATTGTGGGTACCCCTGAGTAGAGCTACTAAAAATAATCGATAAATTCAAGGAATCCAGGTCTGGTAGAGGCAACAGAACAAATAGTACAGTGGCTGTCCTGTTGAGGTCATGAATTACTGTTTTAAACCGTGTACACTGGTCCTGTGTGTCACACTGCAGCCATGTTAATTAAGTACACTGTTGTTAGTTTGAAAATACACACTTGATTACTGTTTCTTTTTTTGCTTCTATTGAGTGTGAATGTTGATATACCTCAATGGGGGTGGGGGCTTTGAGGAATAATGACAATCTAAGTCATAACCAACAGCCGAAAAACTTTGACATAGCTGAAGACATGGACAATAATTCATGAGATAAGTTGTCTCATTTTCTCAAAGAGTCATTTAGAATCTCTTCCAGCAACACTTTGCATGTTAATCATATGCTAGCCCCAGTGTGCTGCTGTTAAAATGGAACATGACCTTAATTATTTTGTTATTGCTGGAGATAAAGAGAAGCCATCTTAGCCTTTCCCAAAGCTTTCTGCCACAGCACATCCATGTATTCTACACAAAACTACAGGACACAACCCAAATATAATGAGAAACCATCAAAGAAAACCTGTGATGCAGAGCTATACTCATCTGTAAAACACATTTAAATTGATTACCATAAAATATGGTGATTGTATCTTAAATGTGCAGCTGTTTTATTTTGGAAAAATATTTCAAATCAGGGTTGGGAGCAAGAAAACGTTATCAGGTCATACCTACTTTTGACTAAACTCTTTGACTTTCCAATGAGAAATGTGAAACAACAGTCTCTTCATAAAGGTGCACCGACTTATGGGCCCCCAGAACACCAAGACCCCTGTTCATTAATCCATTCCTGCATGGTGAGAGATTAAGCTCTGTACAGTTCTCTTCTTTTTTCTCCTATAGTTTGTAATAACGCCTCTCCTTTGTGCTGGGAATTCAAGGTTGTGATGCCCTATTATATGCTCTGTAAATTTTTTTTTTTTTTACACAAATTCAAGAAGTAGTTTGTGTGTGATTTTAATAATAAGGTATTTTTCATTTCTTTTTGTTCTGTATTTGCAAAGCACAATGTGGCATCTTGAATAAAAAATGAGAATGAAGATAAAGTGATATTGCTGCTTTATTAATTATATGCCACTTGCGCCAACCTTTGCACCCTGATGCAGAGGATCTGTTCTATCTAGGCCATTTGAGCAATCTGTCAGTATTCAAAAGTGATGTGTTATTAGCCAGCTATGAAGACATACTAATATCATGACTAGTGCAGTAAAACCTCTGTTGATGTCCTTTTTTATAATTATTTCTTTAGATGATGCATGTGATGGCCTAAGCCACACAGGTTACAAACCAGCTATGGTAATACCACACACAACCAATATTTTAAATATTTAAGTTATTTTTGCAGTCAGCCACACCCCAAACAATTCATAAATTCAAAACACAGATCACATAGTTTGTTTCAGGTATAATTTACATTTATTTATTTTAGCCATACACTGCTTAAATGGAGTGCACACATGTTTACATTGTAGGGTTATGCAAACATTTTCTATTAATCATTGTCTTTTTTGTTACCATGTTGGAGAGAGCTGTGGCCTGGTGGAAGAAAGGTGTGGCAAAGGGGGAAAGACTGTGATATTCTGTGGCCTTCCAATCAAGCTGTACCATGTGCTGCCGTGTGGGAGGGGGATTTTGGGTTTAGTTTGTTTTACTTTGTAGTTGTGTTATTTGTAATCCATTTTGTTTTTCCCTTGTGTGTAAATTGGTTTGGCCAAGCCACTATATATATTCCCTTGTGTCTCATTCAGTTTGTTCAGTTCATATCCTGTTTGTTTGCTGTTTTGTGTATAGTTATGTTTTGTTGACCTCTTTTATAGGCCTAGATAAGTCTTTTGATTTGTATTGTTCAACTTTGAGGGTAAATAAAAAAAAACCTGTTTTTCAAAAAAAAAAGAAACTCCTGTTCTCCTCTTTGCTTAACTGCTTGGTCCCTGACAATGCATCATAATTAAAGCAAAGATGGTTTCTGTTTTGCTATTTTGGGATTTGGGTTCCCAGGATGGATCACATGAAGATGATTGTGGTCTGGAGGTCACTGTAAAATAAAAAAACTAAAAAACTGCAGTAGAAGTCACTCCCAACAACAGGTGACCACAAATACAGCAAAGGAAGTTAAAAGAAACATTAATTTGTTATCTGACAGAGTTAAAGGGGCTGATCTTTCAAATTCCTACCAAAAGTTTTCATGTAACACTAAACACTGGCAGTGACAAAATAACTTCACTGATAGAGTATAATAGACACCAGAGAAACGTCACTCATCTGTCCCAAGTGTAAAGTCAAGAAGTTGTGATTTTATTTATATATTTTGGAACTGAAACTATTTGTTGTTGAAAGCTTAACTGCAACAAATATACCCAGAGAGCAATGTTTGTTCCTCTTAGGGGATATCTAAAAATGCACAACCCGTACCAATAATATTAACCTTTTCTAAGTCATTGCAGCAACGGCAGCCAATAAGTGCAGTAGTGGTATATGTGAAAAAGCTATATATAGTTTAATTAATAAAAACCTAATTAATTTAACAAAGTTAATGGTTGGAAAAATGAATCTTTTTAGCTGTTTCTGTGTGTGTTTATCTGTCTTTGATTTTGTTTGTTTATAAAACATGCTTTGTGTGAATTATTGTAATGTGGAGGGATGTTAGTTTTTGTTAATTATTAAAAATATTTTTAAAAAATAACAGCTAAAAACAAAAAATAGCTTTGATCTCCACAAATATTCATATCCATCAGCTGCAACATAAAGAAATTCATCATGGTATATACTTTCATCGGAAGATGGGGACAAGGCTTAAAGTTGGACTCGAACCAAGTATTCCAATCTCAACAGCTAGTTTCACCAGCTGATTTCTGCCATGCCTGAGTTTCCAGCAGCAAGAGGAGGGACGTATAGGGGTGGATCCAGTTTCTTATTGAATATTCCTGTGGTGAATCGAGCCCTGGTGCACTGAGTGATTGCTGTTCCCTGCAGTATCAATAATACAGGAGGAAGTTATTGTCCCTGTGCAGGCCACAGTATCATACAGCTAAAGCAAGTGGAGGGAGGGCGGTGGTCCTTTCACTCAGCCCTCTTGGGTTTCAGGCCCTGCAGACAGTGGTCTGACTCTGGGGAGCCTGCTGCTGTGCCTTTGCACAGGGCTCAATTGTATGTGCGCCTGGCCGAGGGATAAATGTGTCTAAACAGTGACAGCCTGCACAGTCGTGCTGGCTCGGCCCTGTTGGTAAGACTACACCCCCAACAAACCCAGAGTCAACAAGATGAGTCCCAGCTGAGAGACAGCTCAATAGAGAATCAGTCAGTGGGAGACATCAGACAGTTAGAGAATGGGATAGATATCCTGGGTGTGATTAACATGATCCAGATTTTCACCTTGTTTGAGCACCTTGCTGAGTGCTGTGACCTTCCTGCAGCCTCACAATGCTCCAAAATACTGAACTGGGAATACATGAAACTCTTTATTGCGCAGCCAAATACAAGCAGTGGACTGAGAGACAAGTACTTCTTTATGTTAAAGGATTACATACACTGTAGCTTAACTACACTGCTCCCTCCTGACCAAAGAAAACAGCCAACCACCATGCATGACAAGATAACGTCTGAAATATGAAGTCAAACATTGACCCTAAACCCCAGACACAAAAAGAAAGTGCCCCTAAAAGCTAAAAGCACAAAGAGAGAGAGAGAGAGAGAGAGAGGACACAGGTGGGAGGGGTGCAGGAGGAGAGAGTGAAAGGTAGAGAAAGTCGGAGTGATGATGAAACAGAGTGGCGCTCAGAAAGAGGTCAGCTCTGAGCTTGTTGACACTGCAGAGTTGGAGAAGCTGGCTCAAGCTTGAAAGGATACTTAAAGAAATGAATGGGCTGTAACTGCTGGTGAGTAATGAATCATTTTTTTCCTAAATGTAAATTATTGTGAGTGATTGATATTTCAAATTTATATTTAAAAAATACTTTAAATAGGAACAGATGCATCCTTTGTTATATTTGTTAAACTGTGATCCCATTATTAAAGAGAACTGTATTGTGTATTTAAATGTCTCACCTCATATTCATAAATTTTCTTTGGTCACTCTTTTCATCACACATGGACCTACTTTTAAAACTTCATAGTGTTATAGTTTTTTGAAGTTAAGTACATCATTGATACTTGTTTTAGTAACCATGCAGTGAAAGTGGTAAGGTGATGTGGTGGCCAGTCATTAAGGTTTAATCTCCCCTCTCTGCTGAGATACTTTACTCCTTGACTCCATCCCATCGCTGGAAATGAAAAGAAAGCAGCAACCACTTAAAAACGAGGCTGTTTGAATTCAATAGGAATAGCAGCCTGAAGAAAAAGATGTGGCACCACTGTGTCACTGTACATGTTGGCATTAGATGAAGATGGCAGAGAAAGGGCCCGGGATGGCCACTCTTACATTCACAAGCATCATAGTTTGTGCTGTGTTATTGGGACAAGGATCTCCTGAGAGCACGGGTGAGCGCACCACCAAAACATGTCACTAAATACAAATCTGTATGTTTATTACTACATGTGTTTGTTACATGATGCTGGCTCAAGCTGTCTCTAATGGGACTCTTTCAGGAAGTGGTAAAGAGGACCAGAGAGATGCCATTCTTAAGGAGATCCTTTCAAAATGGAGTACAGGAAGTGGTTGGAAACCTCAAAAAGCTCCTCCAGAAACAAACAAGGACCTGTTTGTGCACCCTTGGGTGAGGAATATCATGGGGAGCCTTAAAACACTCGGCCTACTTCCCAGCAAGAACCTGCCGTCATTAAACAAACCAATTGACAGGCACCGTCTCTCTGGCTTCCTCTACAACATCTCTCTGTACCTCCAAGAGATGGGTGCTGATCTGGAGGAGGCACCGGTGGAGCAAGATGAGGGGCAGCTGTGGGAGAAGGTGCTGCATTACTTCTTGCAGTCTGAAGGGAGCGCTGTGCTGAGCCAGTGGAACGGCCGGGTCCCACCCCGACCCAGTGTCAGACTGCAGGACTGGTTTTTGTCCCTGAGGGGCAGCCCTCACTGGGACTGGCTTCTGGGGCTGCTGCAGAGTTTGATCACTCTATCAGAGCGTCAGCCCCAAAAGCCCCTTTTGACTTACTTATCTCAGAACTGGAGGACGGTGAGCGCTGTACTGGAAGCTGTGCTCCAGGCTCTGGTCAGTGGGACTTATGGCCAGGCCAGCGCAGGCCTGCAGGGCTTCATCTGTGCTCTGAAGGGTCGTAGTGACTGTGCCTTCAGTGTAAGCTGGCTTCAGCAGCTGCTGCGTTTCCTTGAGACACGCAACTGGAAGCCTGTGGTCAGTTTACACCCAGCAGAGGAAGCAGCTGAACACAGTAGGGGCTCAAGTGTGTTTGGACGTTTAAAGCCCTTCAGCTTGCCTCCTGAGGCCATGAGGCAGGATGGGCTGTCTGCAAATGCATCTCTGGAAGAAATGATGGCCAGTGAGGATGATCTGGACTCCATGCAGAGTTTACTGTTGCAGGCGTTGTCACGCTCCAGTGGAGGAGAGCGAGGTGGCTACCTGGCACAGAAGAATCTAGCTCTGGTGCAGAGTTTGGATGGACTGAGGAAGGGCCTCCTGCACAGGGTGGGTAGTTCTGTCTACGGTAACCTGAGGAAAAAAGTATCACGAGTAACCATGGCGCTGCTTGATGATGTCAGCAGTCTGGTGGACGTGCCACAACCCAATGCTCAGGGCTGGTGCTCAGTTGGTGAGTATGTGGAGCAGTTGGCCTCAGAGGTCATAAAACATGAGAACTCATTAACAAAAAAGGGGAGTTCACACAGAACAGGCCTCATTCAGAGTTATCAGAAAAGTTATATTGGATTCATAAACACAATCTAGGTACAGAATAAGATAATTAAGAAAATGCACCCTCTAAATATAATTCACATTATGGATGCTACTGTATGCGGATGCACTCTGTGTGCTATTAATGAAATAAGTAAATCCTGTCTTGTTATTCACAGAGACAACCCCTTGTTAAGAGTCTCATACGTTTGGCCCTGGTTTCACCTGAAATATACAGGTGACACAGTGACAGTGACTGACACTGCTTTAAAATCTTTATAATCATCCTGGCTGGTGAAAGCATCTGTTGTTAGCCCAACTAATCTCTTTATCCTCTCCCTGATGTCAGTAACATTATATCTTGGGCATTGTAAGCGGAGCTGCACTGTTGCATCAGGCATAGTCATGAACTGCAGGAGCTTCCAGTTCATTTTTCCAACACTTGTTCACTTTGATTTTCCTAATATTTGCTTTGCATGTGTCTTTTTAAAGGTGACCTGAGACAACTGATCTTATGGTGAGATATTTTAAGAATATGACTCACTGTATCACAGCAGTACACGTATTTGACAGTAATTTGTTAGCAACAGATTCAGATTTCTGCCATTGTTTTGTGCGTGCATATGTAGGGGGATAAGACATAATGTGACGTGGAACACTCAAGCTTTGGGCGTTAAGTTCCACGGTCTCCCAAGCTCACTCCCATTCCTGTCCTGCCCCTCCACTGAAGGAGATGAACTAAGATCACGGCTAACACCAGCCCACTCATCTCCAAAAACAACCTCTTCTTCACGAACAGTCTCCAAACAAAAACGGTTTCATGAACCCTCTCACCGCTCCCAGCTCAACCAGCCACCATCAGAGATCCGGCAGAACCAGCAGAAAGAGATGGAGCACTCCACCTCTATAGAAATACTGGAGGCAGCATGTAATGAGTCCATTCCAGGCTTGACAGGCGTCTCCAACTTCACTGTGTTCCTTTACTGTAAACTGTTTGAAGGCGAGAACGGGTCAGTTGACCCTGCAGTGGCCCAGATGGGGCTCGACCTGCACGCCACATGCTCTGATGCAGCTTGGTACCTGTCAGCTGCTGAGGAGGATTTCTTCTGGGTTCATGTCTGCAGTGAGTTCTTTGCCCAGGAATTCAACAACACGGTGTGTGCCAACTCCTCTTTCTGGCTGCAGAGAGTACATCAGGTAATGGCTCACTCAAATGTTTTCTGGGAACTTTTTGCTAAATATCTGTGGAGTGACCAGGCATACCGAGGACATGCTATGTATATATGTAGTTGCTTTTTAATAACAATTAATTCCTCTTCATTTTGGCTTATTCTAACTTTAATATTTGCAGGCTGCCCTGACAAAGGACTACCAATTTTTCAACCAGACAAACATAGATGACCTGTGTGTGCAGCTTTCGGGTGAGGCGACAGAAGGTTCAGGACCCGATGAGAAGTGCCTGGCACAGTTGGGCAGCAGGTTGCTCAGTGCCCAGGCTTTCAGAGAATGCTTCCTGCCGAACAACTCTGTCCTGGTCTCAGCTTTGTGCGGGAGAGAGTCCCCTGACTCCCACCAATCCTTACCAGAGGGCAGCTGGGCCGAAGCGTACTGCTCCAAAATACACAACTTCTCCCATGTTGGCACCATAGAGGAGACTTGTCAGTACAGGGTGTGGGCTGTGCATCATTTCACCAACTCCACCCTCCTGGAGCTCTGTGAGCAGACACCCGGACTGAGAGAGTACATTTGTCTAAACACCACACTCTACAATCAGCTGTTAAGATTGATGCCTCAGTTTGCAGATGTCTGTGCTGATCTGCAGGCAGAAGTGGAGGACAGGAAGTGCTTCCTGCAGAGGTTTTTTGACATGCTCCCAGCACCATATGAGTTTGACACATCGCAGCTATGTGTGGACCCGGCTCCACTGCTGGTGGAGGTTCTACACAAGCTGAGTGTGTGTGAGGTCGAGGGAGGGGAGCAACAGGGTTTTTTTGTGGCGCTGGGCTATTTACTGCGAGTCCTGGATTTCATGGTGGGCCTCTCTTCGGGTCTGGACGAGGGGGAACGAGAGGCGAGACAGGGTTTGGGTCAGGCCATCCTCCTCTCCAGTCTCCTTGATAACACCTCTTGGGCCACACTGCAGCCAGAAGCCTCCATGAGCGTACTTCACACTGTGGGAGTCTTCCTCCGCAGAGAGCGGAACGCCACTCTTAAAGAGGGCCTGCTGAGCTGCTTCAGTGTAAGATGGCTGACTGACACACACACACACACACACACACACACACACACACACACACACACACACACACACACACACACACACACACA
>JAPMOB010251880.1:0-31978 GCA_029875015.1 Lepomis gibbosus
CAGCTGTTGGACAGCACTTTGTGTACGAACATTTCTATGAGTCACAAGTACACAGAAGTGCTAATAAACAGTATAAACTAGAGCTTTCAGTAACTGTTGATACCCTGACAGACATCTTATTGAACATGATTTATTTTCATCACCAATTATCATAGTAGAACAGCTTTCTCAAGCAGTTTGTGATGCATTTTGGAAACAGAAGATGAGCCCCTGGTCTAATGCGCCACCTGGCTTGAAACCTGTTCGCATACGTATTCTGAATGCCTTCGGCAGAATTCAAATGAGCCATTTTAATCTAGATTAATTTCAAGATTACAGTGATCTATGCCTACCACTACTGAAAATATACTAGAAAAATACTAAAATAGCTGTCTTTCTCCCATATTCTAGACAAACAGGGTAATTACACTTGAGTGTTAATTTGTGTGTCGTAACTTACAAAAAACATTCCACAGTGATTGACAACACATATTTATGTGCTGCATAGTACTAATTATTAATACACAATATGACCTGATGACGAGTTAGACGACTGCTACTACAGTTCATTTTGCCAGTAATAAACTTTACTTTATTGATGTACACACTTATATATTGAATAAGTAGTCATTAAGTGCGTCTTATGTCTTGCTCTTTCACTAACTACATTTGCACATCGTCCATTGTACAGCAGGTTAAGTAAATAAATTGTCAAATTCCATTTTCATTTTGGTCAAAGAATGCACCTACAAGCATGTGAAAATGAATAGGATTATTGTATTTTAATTTTTACTCAAATAACATTCACATATAAGGCAGTTTATAATGCTTTTGTGGAATTAGGCTACATTTTTATTTAGTCCTCTATATTATCTTGCCCTTGTGTTTTGTTTTATTTAACCTGCCAAGTTAAGGTCACAAAATGAGTACAAATTATGTCAGTGAGAATTATTACTACATAACCACTGTTACACGATGCCATGTCCTACATACACTATAAAGCAGTTTACACAAGCCACCACCAGAGGTCTGCAGACAGCTAAAAGTGAGACATCAAGACCACAAACACCCCCTGAATCTTTACTGACAAAATTGTAGAGCTGCTGCTCCACTCCAGACTTATAAAAGGTGTAATTGAACATCTCCTGAGCGGTCTGCAGCCCGTACTTGTTCGCTATACCAAATGTGGCTCCTATGAAAAGAATTACAAATTAGCAGTTGCCAACCTGGAAACATTCACACATGCATTATGGGCTATTAATACCTTCGTGACCTGGAAACCACCAACTCACCACTGCATGTCTGTTTGTGTTTGTTAGTGGCTGTAAATCTCAAACATATTGTTTGAAAGCTACAGTGGCTATTTAGGACTCATGTACTTATCAACCCTACAACTCATATCCTTAAAAAAAAAAAAACCCTTTCATTGTACAGTAACGCAATACAGGAGTTTCACCACTTGCTTCACAGTGTCTACAAAGACGAAGCAGTATGGCTCAAATGTGGCCGTTTAAAGACCGTTACTATTCCTCTTCGGTGAACTTTCCGACTACACAGACAAGGATTTTTATTTACTGTACTGTAACTTAATAGATTTAATTAATTTATTTTTTAAGTCAGATTTAAGTTATAAAGGAATAATAATTATACATTATATTATTCTGTCCACCAATGCTGGAAGGTTTCAAAATTCACCAACCACTATAAATATTTTATTCCTAAGAAGGATTTTTGGAATTTAAAAATATGCTCAAAATAGTTGCTGGTTACCTGCTTACATTGTGGACAGACAGATTTGTTTAGCATTTGGCCTGTGGGCAGTGTTAGTTGCTATTACCAGTTTCATAAATGACTTATTACACTGAGCTCTTCTGTCTTTCATATCCCTCTCCTTTCTGAACTCTTCTCTTCCCTTCATCTTGAGCATTCTCCATTTAAATAATCTATTGATCCTAACTGAGAGAGCACTGTGCTCCAGTCATGTGCCGGTCTCTGTCAATCACACACTTCCTCCCCTGCTGTCTTGCTGAAACTTGACCTGATGTCACTTCTCTGTCCAGCCTGTACACACACACACAGACGGTTTACACAACACCGCAATCTGATCATGAGACAAAAGCAAAAGCGGCTGTGTGTGCAAAGTATCAAGCTGGAGAAAGCAGCGTTAGACTGTCAGGTGTGAAGAGAATAACCAAACAGAAAAGTATCCCACATTACAAGTCCTCAGCATGTTGGACAGTGGAAAACAAAACTGAACTCCAAGTTATTGCTTACTTACAAAAAACTACAGCCATAGAGTAATATATATTAGAATGAGCAAAATGGTAAAACAAACCATACTACCAACTACTCGAGCTTTTGCACTTAGCTTGTTTTCCTTTGTCAGCAGCTGCGTGCCTGTGTGTGTGTTCAGGACGATTAAACTGATCATAACCTAACACTGTCAGTAGGCCTCTACTGGACTGTGTACAACACAAAGCCATCACAGCAGTCACATGAAGCTCTCAAATGACAGAACAATGAGGCCAATCTGCTGGTCCACTACATTAACAAAACCTAGGCATTACATCAGAATGGAGTAGAACAGAATAAAGTCCAGAGACTTTTCTGGTAAGTCTGGTCTGTTTTGACACAACTACTAGAGGACTATGAAAAGGTGACTATATTAAAAATATAAAGTAAACTTGAAACTGAAAATGTAATTCCACAATACCGTTCCGCATATGTGTCATTTGAGTAGAAATGGAATCGAAAATGCAATAATCCAATTTGTATTTGAATTTTCACAGCCTTGTATGGCCGTTCTATGACCATATTAAAATGAAAATGAAAAAGTAGACCATATTCAAATGTTAATTCAGATAAAAATGCAATATAAACAATGGAACCTGGTTTTGCATTTATGCAAGCAATGTTTAAGTAATGATGAAAAGTAAAGTGAATCTGTTAGTCCTCTCATCAAGGCAGTTCTTCAGGTAGGATGTCACTTCCAAATTGTTAGAAAATTGCATTTTCAATTTGACTTAAATATTGCTTGCATACAGTTAAAAAAAATCTGGTTACAATGTTTACGTTGCATTTTAATTTTCAAATTTGAATTAACATGTGAATGTTGTCCATTGTACAGCCTGGTACCACTTTGAAAAATAAATGTCAAACAGTTTTTCCATTAGAAGATTATTATGGCCATAGAATACCAATATGATGATGTGAAAATGAAAATCTAAATTGGATTTGTAAATAAGCAAGTTATTTTCAGTTATTTTTCCCTATAGTCTTCCATAGAGGACAGCTGACCAGTGGATTGGATTTTGAAGTTTTCAAAGACCATGTGAAACCTTTAAAGGCTGTGGGTCCAACAACACTGATCCACGTTTGGTCAAACTTAGTTACTCCAGGAGATCTCATATTATGTTCGTATATTAAGTCAAGCCATTAATCAATATAAGATAACTCATTTCTACATCCTATGCAGGTGGATCAAGATGTTACATCAACCACTCCTCATCACGCCTAAATAATAGGTTACCTGTAGCTAATATGAAGCTACGTAATACCCAAGTGCATAAGAATAAACACCTACATTTAGACACTTAAAATTAACGATTATTTTCATTGTCAATTAACCTGCCGATTATTTTCTCAAATGGTAGATTAATTAATTGGTCTACCTTATACAATGTCAGAAAATAAATACTTTACTTGTTTCAGCTAAACAAGGGAACAACTCAAGCTAACACGACTAGCCAACGGCAGGTTGCCGTGACGTCGTTTGGTCCAACGGGCAGCGGGCAACACTCACCAAAAACCGCAAACCAGGCAATGATAAGCGCGGCCAAAGCGTGAGAGAGTTTCATCCTTTTGTTGAGATAAAACCGCAGGGCAGACTCTAGTGACTTTTCAGTTCCCGTAGAGGAAAAACAGAAGGGGGAAGGTGGTGTTGTGTCGTCGCTGCAGGCACAGGTGGGTCACGGCGCACTGCAAACTGCACTTGACTTCACGGATAGTCAGCTAAATCCGACGCGTCTTATTCTTCCTGTTGTTTAGGTTCCTCCGCTGCCCGAAGATAAGATAAAGGAGTTATTGGGAAATCTTAAAGTACCTCCAGCTGGTGAAAACGGTCAGTAAACGCGATTATAGATGTCGGTCGCTACCACACTGACTGAATAAGCCATGTCTCATCATGTGAACTGGTAGCATTTAGAGCTCTCCAGTCACGTGAGCCCGCCCCTCTTTCTTTCACGAGGACTGGGCTCGTCAAGTCAGCTGTCTGCTCCAAACAAAATGGCACAATATGCACAGCTGAGTATGAGACAACAGTTTTGTCCAGTGTAACTGCATTAGAAAATGTTTTGTCGATAAATATCACTTATCACATGCTTACATAAGTTTATTGTAGAGTAGGTCGTACAAAGTTGTAAAAAAAACTAGAAAAAATGTGTACTTCCAGGAATAATAGCTGTTTCGGGAACTCACACGAGTGACACATGTCAACACTGGTTATTTAGTAAGTAATTAAAATGTAATGAGCAGAGGGGAACACCAGCAAATGCAGAAATACATTTACTTCAGTTCGTGTACCTTCTCTTCCTAACATGTATCACTCAAATTCAATTTTAATGTCAATATTTAATAACGATTTTCTAGATTAAATCGTTGCCTGCTAAAATAGTGAACACGAATGAGCCCACTAACCAACGCACACTTGAACATTGATGAAAGAATTTAAATACATGTATGCATTTAATATGATCACTTATATGGTAGGCTGTTTGAAATGTGTGATCTGTGGACATTATAGTTTACTATAAGATTAGGTAGAGCATGCGAGTCTGCACACACCCTGTGCTGTGTTGCACGGGAGGCCGCAAAGTGCATGTGCTGTGGGTAGTCAGCTGACACCTTCATCAATTCACGAGGGGGTGCAAAAGCCTAGAAGGAACGCAGAGGCTGCTTTAAAGCTGCTGTCCAAAAGTTATGGGGGCCCTGCTACATTCTCCTTGCATAGTTCAACCTGGCTTTTTAACAAAGGACATGCCAATGAAATGTCAGACAACTAGCTCTTGTTATCATATTTGATTAAGATCTATTTCTTAATCATACAGAAGCTGTACATTCCCTGCTTGTGATAGTGGAAGTATGAAGAAGCAACCCTTTCATTTTCAGTTATATCTTCCAGTAACTTGACATGAAAATCCCAAATGGCTCATTTACATTAAAGTGATGACTAGGTATAGGTTTATTGAAAATATCCTCTAAATCTCAAATAATTTTCATCATAGCACAAAATCAAGTGTATGGAAATAGGACAGACAATAATCCACATCATTAATGTATCATTTGGGGCCCCAGTAATACAAAATGGAAAAGGATGACAGTGCTGTGATGTGTAACAGACTTTGTGGTCAAAGTAATGTTCAGCACACAGCTGCATACAAATCAGAAATCTGTTGATATTTGCCCAAACTGGCCCCCTCCACTACTGTTAACTTGTTTTTGTTTTTATTGATTCATTTAATGAAATCAGAGTAGACTGGAGGAGTTGCATACTATTAGCATGATAAACTATGTAGCATGCTCAAGCTGAGAGGCAACAGGACAGAAGTGTTTAAAAAAAAAAAACCTACCCCTAGCTGGTTATCTACAAATCATTCATTGAATCATTAAATATCCATTTATTCAGGTTCACTTTTCTCACTCTTACATAGAATACAATCTGATCTACAAAAACGTCAGCACATGACATTGGACATTTGGACATTTTGGTCAAAACATATAAGGTACTCAAAAGAAATACCCAAGTGGCTTGCCTGCGTGTCATTTATCTTTTGCGTTACAAGCAATGAACTCTCCCTCCGACCCAAACAAGTCTAACCCACGACCGTCCCAAGTCTCTTCTTGTCTTAAACAGCTGTTTCTCTGCCAAATCAAGCAACCAACCAATTAGGTTTACACTCAGCAGGTTCTGCAGCCATTCACAAGGAAAACGCCTTAAACAAAAAAAATAAAACAAAAATCTTAAAACTCAAGACAAACCAACTATTGTAGAAAATAAGTGATTTTAGAACGACGTGATGAAGAAAAATAAATCCAAATCCCGAGGAGGAAAAAAAAACAAAAAAAAACAAAACAGGAAAGTGCTAGTTATTTTCAGTTGAGTTTTGCATTAGCAGATTCGTAAGTCACATAAACAAACCATCAACAACCAAGTCACTCCTCCAGCACCATCCCACTAAAGATAACGCAGAGCGGGAACAGTACAGCCAAGTCTCTTTCGTCTCTCTGGAGCTCTGTGTGATCTGGATGCTGCATCCAGGATCGTGGATGGAGGGAAAGATGGGCACCAGAGGAGAGTCGGGTGGCTGAAGGGCCGAAATGCTGTTTTTTGGGGGGGGGGCCAGCTGTACGCTTGCTGTGAGGAAAGCATGGCGGTAACAGCGGTACCCCTTCAGGCAACATAGTGGTACTGGTTAGGAGTCTCCTTGTCACGTTCCATGTAGTCTCTGTCTATGAGTGACTCGATCCGCTTCTTCAGATCGCCCGGCTATGGAGAGGAAAGCAAGTCAGATGCTAATAAGCTTTGTGTGTGTGTTGGGAGAAATATTAAAAATAATCCGAATGAGAATCCAAAGATAGTTCACCTTGACAGGGAACTTCAGCTGGTTGTAGAGCTCTGATACCAGGAGGTTGTGACTAAGGGTCTTCCTCATCTTCATGATGCGCACCACAGCTGCATCAATCTGATACTGCCTGTCTTGAAACACGCGCTCTGTGGTGCTTACCTGCTCCTCTACCTGTGAAAAATATGTGTTTAAGAAATGGGTGAGAGCCATTGTTTTGCACAGGAAAACATCTGTAAGTTGTAAGTAAAAAAACATCAAAATAAGCCCTGGGTGAGGAGAAGGAGTGTGTGAAGAACATTTGCTTGTATTCTTACAGTTTCCTTCATTTGGATCTGGTTGATCTTGATGCGGAACAGTTTGTGTTTAAAATCATTGTTGAAATTGAAACGGTCGCCATCCTCCACATCTTTCCCTCGGGGGTTCTTGTTGAGAACACGCGCTTTTCCGCAAGCCAGGGATTGCAGGGTACGCTTGAGCTCTCCTTCCTCTGTGCAGGACAAGAGAGAATGATAATGTAATACAACTATGCCTCTCCCACAACAGAGTAGTTGAAGTGCATTTTTAAAGACGTGTAACCTATGCCAGTGGCAGCTTGAATCTCCTCGATGCTGAATTCCTCTCCCTCGTTAAACATCAGCAGCACCAGCGTCTGGAACAGAGACACCTGCAGCTCCTTCTTACCCTGCAGGATAACAGTCATTATAAGTCAATAGTCATTTTGTGCAGTTCAGATGTTTATTCAAGCCAATTTGTCATCCCTTCCCTGTGCCCCGTTAAAATGAACATATGCCCTTACCTCTTTAAACTCCGCCTTTAGTACAGCGTGGCCCAGTGTGGGCTGCCACTGCAGCTTCCTTCCACTGTGCTTCCCCAGGTAGAACAGCTTGAACACCTCCTGGAGTTTTACCATCTACCGAAACATAAAGAGATGAAGTTTATACTAAGATTGTCCTTAACACAGCCAAATTTAGAGAATATCAGTAGGATGACACAATCAGTAAAATACAGTGAATTAAGGTCTTTTGTCTCAACAAACTTGCTATAAATCAGCACACTATATGCACCACAAATAAATGAATAAATAGAAATAGTTTAAATGAAGGGTCTGATGCTCAAGTTCTGCTTTACCTACAAAAATAAATATTGAAATTTAGTATTATACAGCATTCAATATATCAATATCAACTTTATTTATATAGCACACTTAAAACAACCAAGGTTGACCAAGGTGCTTCACAGGTTAAAATACAACAACAAGACACACAGTAAAACTACAATAAACATTATAACAGATAGTATACGATATATAGTGATATTAAAAAAAATAAAATTTCCAGGAATGATAACAGACTTAACTGAAAGAAAATGCCAAAGAAAAGAGATGTGTTTTTAACAGTGATTTAAAGCGTTCGAGAGTTGGGGCNGTTCTGATCTGGAGTGGCAGGTTGTTCCACAGGTTAGGGGCAGCTACACTAAAGGCTCTATCGCCTCTGGTTTTAAGTCTGCTTCAGGTGCATAAAAGGTGAATAAACTGCTTCCAGGATGTCAAAGTGTTGGTCAAGTGTGTTTGTTAGAAGTATTAGACCATAGTGGGCACAAAGAACAGCAAACAGAGATATGCTTACCTCTGGGGGCAAGTGGACCTCCATGGGTGTGTATGAAGGCCAGTAGCCCATAGTGAGGATGTTCACAGTAAGTTCTATGTTGCTTGGCTCACTCTGGTTCTGTATATACTAAGTAGAAATAACAGTACTTTTACAATTCAATGACACAGTACAGAGGGATGCATACACATACTAGAAACATGGCATCAATATTTTAAAAGGTTTTAAAGTGTGTCTATGTGCAAGTACCTGTTTGAACTGGATCATTATGTCTTTGGACAGTTCCATGTCCTTGAACATCCCCTCAAGCTTACTGGTAAACGCTGCTCCACATTCTGGAGGAAGTCAAAACCACACATTATCACAAGTGACTTGTTTTAACACCTCACACCAACACATAGGCACACATGACAGACCGTGATCTCTTTATATTTTAGTGCTTCATCTGCTGTATAGATGCAGAGCTCTCTTCTATACTGTGCAGTGAAAGGCAACATCAAGGCAAGATCAAAGGAAAACTGATTTTTTTTAAAAGCATTTCACTGTTCACATCTTAGGCAAAAATCACATCAAGGACATAATGTGGTTATGTTTTACATGGAACATGAAACATGAATCTGTATACCTCTTAAAATCATATATCAGGTTGCGCCTCTCATATGTAGTCTTAGTCTATTTTCTAAAATTATCAAAAACCTAAAAAGCATATATTATTGGTGTGGCTGCATTGGAGCTTGTCATCAGTGGGTTATGTGTGGATGTGTAAATAAGAGGCAAATTGTCCTGTGGATGAAAGTACAGTGTTTATAAATACTGTATTTGCCATATATACATGAGCCATACGAGGATTTTGATGAATGATAAAAGACAATGGCCTCACCGTGTTTGAGCTTGGAGAGCATGGACTTTTCAGCATCAACAGAGGCACTCTTGCCAACCAGCAGACGCTTGGCCAAGTCTTTCTTATAGAAAGCTTCGAACACATCTTTTCCTGGAGGGAGAAAACACAAATCAAAGAGGTCTCATCAGAGTGTAACAAGCTTCATTAGTGGTTAGTCACATTTTATTTGACTGAGAAAGTAAACATATGTAACTGACCGTGTATGAAACGGAAGATTATCATTATCTTATCCAGGATTCTCTCCAGCTCCTCTTCTGTAGCCTCTTTGTTCCCTGCTCTCAACTTGGAATCCACATATTTAGCTGGATGGAAATCAATGGTCAAAAAACAGCTGTTACCACATGGTAGAACTAATAAAACTCACAATAATGTGCACTGAGGAAATGTATTAATGAGTACAAAGATCATATTTTGTACTTTAAAAAGTTGTAAAAAATTGGTAGGACTTATCAAGAAAATGTATCAACAGGCTTGGCATGCCATTAATTTCTCTGACCCACCAATGAGTTCAGCAGGTTTGTTGGGCCTTTTATTGATAAAAGTCTCAAAGGCCTCCTTCATGGCGTTGATGAATCCCTCATTCCGCGTAAAACAGCTCTGTGCTACGTTGTCCATCTTGTCCTTGAAGTCCAGCAGGTCTTGCACCATGTCCTTGTCTTTCTCTGGAGTACATACAATCTCTCCACCGAAGGACTAGGACCAGAGGAAGTTTCAACAATGTGTATATGCATTTCTCAGACAAAAGAATATGGGCTCGTTGGGTGTGTTGGATTGGGCAATGAGCATACCTTTATGTAATCCCTCCAGAACTGCAGCAGTGTCGGAAGTCCTCCCTTCACCTTGCTGAAGAGCTGGTAGAGGAGCGCCAGCTCAGTTACACGATTCCCATCCAGCAGGATGCTCAGACCTGGCACAAAATATTCCACATCATTGCATGTGTGCATGTATTTTAAATATTAAACTAAAAAAATATTTTGCAATTTCAAATGACTATATCAAATTCTGATATAGCTGAACAAAGAGGGCAGATAACATTTCTCGTTTAGTCATGGACTTTGCTCTAGCAGATTTTAAATCACAACCACTTCCCAAAAAGTAACAAAGCAGATAAAGTGTACAGGATTGATTAAAATTTAAAGCATCAGAAAAAAGCACACATGATTAATTGAGCAGGTGGGGCACCCTACAATGTAATGTAAACCAAATGAAGACTACCACAAACTAGACTCAAACATTACCACAGAGCCGAATCCAAATGCTTTACAAATATAATCCATATTGCCACACACACACACACACACACACACACACACGGCTAAGCATTTCATACAGACTTACCCTTTTGTAGTATTGCAGACATATGTTCTCCTAAAAGTTGTTTCTCAACACAGCTAATGAGTGGCTTCCTGTGAAATAATGAGAAAATGTATTCAAAAGTCTGTACTTTGATGTTTTGACAATATTTCAAGAAAACACCTTCAATCTTATCTCCTGATCAGCAGATGGTTAAAGTCTTGTTGTTCAGTTATTTGTGAAAGCTAATGAAAACAGAGGTTACAACTAAAGCTCTGGGGTCAAATTTTTAGAAAAACTTTTTACACTATGACATCAACATTTTTAAATGTAAAAATCAACTGTACCACATTTTCACTGTTTCACCACAGGATTTTTGCGAGACTATGGTGGGTGGACATCAACCCTCTAAGTGGGGTCTGGGGACATGGCCACCCGGAAGAAAAATTTATACATTTTAAAGATACATGCATTAATTTGGTACACTTTAAAAGCAAAATAATAAGTCTAGATCTATGAAGAACCTTGCACTTCTGTTAAAAATGTGCCCTAGTAAACAATTTCATCACAAACAGTGTAAAGATATAAAAATGTGATGAAACAGCAAAAAAAGTCAACTTTATTTTATTTAATGTAATTTAATTATTTAATGTTTCTCCAGAAACCCTAAATTAAAGATTAATTTGTAAGTAATTTCTTTAACATTTTATTTTATTTTTAATGGACACATGTAACATGTTAAATACTTCCTGTGAATATAATCCCATTCATCTCCATTTCCATACTGTATACTCTAATACGCGAGTACTCCAAATTTAGCGGCTAGCTTGATCTTTAATCTTAATATATTTTCGGTTCATTTTCAAAATATGGAACAAATTACACTGTGGCGGGTCGCCGTAGTCTTGTTAATTAATAGGAAACACTGGAGGGAGTAAAAAACAAACAAAATAAAATATTAAGAAATAATAATAAGATGTTGAGGGTGCACACAGTGAAAATATTTCAAATACAGATAAGAAACACTCAGTGAACATAACCCTTTGTACTGGTAATGTAGCAGTCAGTTGACACTATGATACACCATTTATCTACTTGGTCTAAAAGTAGTGAATATATTCCTCAAAATTCAAGGAGGCACCTGTAAAACAGGTGCACCCTGCCTTAATACTTGGAAATCGTAATTATGGTTGGTATGGTTATTTATGTTTACTTTTGTGTAATTTATTTTCTTATATGAAGGTTGGTAGTATTTTTACTGAAGATGTTGGAGCGTCTATTTTTGTATATGTGACATGATCGTTTGTCTCAGTGATATGTTGTAATAAGATAATTTAGGTTGTTTTTTTTTAAATTACTGGGTGCTCTGGTCGAGGTAGCTCACGATACGATCATTCTCCTCCTCCAACCGACGAGCCACATGGTGCAGGTACTCAGGCACCTGGACACATGCAAAACACACATTCAGCACATTTTTGGATGAGAAACATATTCTTGGCATTATGTGTATAAAAAGGTTACTATCGAATGACTGTGACCACATGACACACTAAAATCATCAATCCATTAATAATCTCACTCACATCTCTCTCCTGCATCAGCCGCTGGCCCTCTGCTGCATACAGACGATTGGTCTCAGTCAAAAATCTCTCCTCAAAGGAATCTTTGTAAACCTTTTTAAAAATCAGAGTCAGGAGGTTAAAACAATGGCATACATTCAGCCCATCTTCTGATTAGTTATAGTAAACAGGTGATCAGGTACCTGTAGGTCTGACAGCATGCCCAGTAGACTCCTCAGCAGGCTGCGGTCTATTGTCTCTCCATTCCGCTCAAGTTCAATCTGCTCCAAAATGCCATCTACTGTGCGCTTCTGAACTCCACTGTCACTCACAATGTGTGTTCGAAACAGTTCCAAACCAGTGTCCCTGTAACGTACAAACAAACATCAGCCTCTTACAAGTACACATTAGTAAACAAAGTTATTTGAATAAACTGTAATTTTACCAGATGGACGGTAGTAGGGAGTTCTGAAGCACATAGGTACGATCCAGAAAGAGAAAGATACTTCGGATCATAATCTATAAAGAGAAAAAACAAAAACAGTCTAAACATGGGATTTACGCTCATCTATTAGTGGAACAGTTTCGATACGCATACCTGTCAGACATCAAACTTACAGTTTGCCTGCAGTGATCCTGCCAGCAGCGATTCATTCTCTTCAAGAAGGATAGGTTGTCCAAAGATTCTGTGAGCTCCATGATAAGAAACATTTTTTACATTCACTTATGTCACTATTTTGTATAACCATACTTCACAGTATTGTGAGGCTAGCCAGCTTAACACCTTGGTTTTGCTTGTTGGCTGAAAAAGATTAGGTATTCAAGCTGGGTGAACTAATGGCTTTTATTGTTATCTGTATTGAGCATGGCAGGGTTCTTATCAGAGCCAAAAAAGTCCATTACGCTAGTTGTACTATAAATGGATATAATTTGAAACAATTTTGACTCACTGCAGATTTAACGTACAATATTTCAAGCATTTTTACACTGTCCGTCACAGCCACTGTTTGTTAAAGCCCCATTGTGTGGGATTTGGAAATAGTAATGGTAACTGCCAAACATGTTTTATGTTGACCCCTTGTGAAAAAAGGCTGCAACAACACTTGTGCTGTGCCAGCAGAGCCCACGATTCCCAAAGTTCAGTTTAAAAGTTGCCTTATGTTCAGCAACAGGACAAATGCATTTTGGTTTACAGTAAATTGCTGGTTTAGTGCTAGTAAACACAGAGGTCTTACAAAGTAACACACCAATTGTCAAGGAAGTCACAATGCATCATGATTCTAAATGTAACAACATGATACAACTTAAATATTTCAAGAGGGTTGACACATTAACTTGCCTGAAATGGTTGTGCACAAAAAAGGATATTCTCTAAACTGGTGGATCTGGGCCTGCACGTGATCTTCACAGACCTGCCGTAGTTGCTTGTACAGCGTGGGGGAAACTTTATACGAACAGAGGTTCTCGACCGCCTTCAAGAAAGAGAAAGTGACAGAGACAAGGAGAAGAGACAGGCGCACACGAGATCGCTTTACAAATCTCCAACTTCAAGTCTGTATTGTATGATCTGCTGAAAGAGCATGTGTTAAAGCATTTGTGCTAGTAATATTGAAGTGTTCTGTACTGGCACGTTTCTACAGTCTAACACTGCTATGCACTTATCAAAGCCTGGGAGAAAACATTCAAACCATTGGTGTTTAAAAAGAAAGACAGCAAACCTGATAGAGCTCTTCCAGATTGTACTTGATAGAGGTGCTGTTCTGGATGGCACCCACTGCATCCCGTAGCTTCAGCCACGTGTCCTCAGTGTAGGTATCAGCTAGTTTTGGCCTGTCTGTTACAAAAAGACAGCAACAAAGTTAATTTATAGGTCAAACACATTAGGAACTGCAAATAAAGAACTGGAAACTGGAACTGGAAATTGTTAAAAGAATTTCAAAAAATAAAAGTTTCCTTCTAGTAATTTCTTCCTTAACTCCAGACCAACATCTGCAATAGGCAATATTGTATGTATCTTGGTCGTAAATACAAATGTAAAGTGTAGTATTAGTTTTCATGGTCATTATTGTGATAACTGACAATGAACTCAGAATCGCCTCGTCCACTGCACACTTTGGACCCACACGTAAGAAAATAAATAAATATTTTTCATGGCACAAGGTTAAGAAAACTATGTGTTCCGACTGAAATATTCAATTTATGTTTTTTTAAACAAGTAAATAAGTTGGACATTTATTGTTTTAAAAAACACAGTATATAGTCCTAAATAAAGTTTAATTAAGCATTAAAAACATACTTTTTAAAAGTATGTTTAAAAAAGTATGTTTTTTTGTAGCCAATACATTTTTTTATATATTATATATATATAATATTTGAAGATTTAAATCTTAGGTAATTAAGAGATTTTGTCTAAGCTGTAGTATGAGCACATGCCCTCTAAGCTGTCCATATATATATATAAAAACAAGTATTCTGACAAATTATTTTCATTACCTATTAAACTTATCATTTTTACTTTTTCAAATAAGCATTTACTCTATAAAATGTCAGAAATATTTAAAACCCATCATTGCTTACTACTTATGCTTATCAACAGCAAGAAAATGCAGTTATTACATTTTTATTTAAGACAAGTTAGAGTAAACAACTTTTTGAATTTAATGCTGTAACCAGTATATGTTTGTTTGATTACTTTGTGCACTGAATAAAACAACTGACAGAATAAAAGTCTCTTCCAGGTGATACATTTTCTGAAAATTCACTTATTGATTACTCTTGTCTGCACACTCACTCTGCCTTATACCTTTATTAAGGCCTGAAGTAGGCTGCACCCAACAAGTAAATGTTTTTGATGGGACAACTAGAAGTTGTGAGATACTTTTAAAATCATAATTGCCCATAAAAGCAAAGCATAGTGGATGTGTGTCTTACAAAAACAAGTCCTATTCAATCTGACACATGAAGCCTTCTAAGCAACATACTAATCAGAGCAATTAGATCCCACTGCACTTTACATTTGCAGCCATTAAAGTACAAAACTTAGAGACAGTATGATCTAAAAGTTGCATCATGTGTCGTATAAGTCAATGTAACAAATGCTGCTGCTGTTAGATAACGAAGGTGAAAGCGGTCAGTGACTATACCTTTGAAATTTTTGATCACTAATTTCTTTGAAGCGCCAGTTTTGCTTGAGGCCACAGCGGATGTCCTGGCCATCCCGTTGGTGTTGTGCTCCGTTATAGCAGAGAAGCTGGCTCTCTTGTCCTGTCGGGTGTCCTCTGCCATTATCAGATTAGCGCTTTGGCTTAACGCTGTATGGTTCAAGTGTTTTGCTAAATTAGTGTTAAGATTGTTCAATCGCGGTTTATTTACTGTCAGCAACGCAGGCTCTTTGTTGAACCAGTTGCCTTTGGTTGACAGTAAAAACAGTCGCAATGTATTTACAACACATTTACAAACGAACACTGACTAACGTTAGGTTCATTAATCAGAAAACATAACTACCGTCATCTAAGTAAACAGATAGCTAGCTAACAGTATGATATCTGAAACTGCAGCACACTTTAGCTACCACTTTTCGTCTTCTCCACAACACTTTAGCGTTAGCTGCACAGGCTAGTCCATGCCAGTCTTGACTATTTACAGATTTTAACAAGTTCAATTATTCTATTTTGCGACAGTAAACAAAAACATAAAAGCGACATAGTTAACGTTGATATAACAGACCCATGTTATTGGTGGCTTTCTTTACCCACATAGCTAGCTAGCACAACAAAATGGCTTTTCTCAGACAGTTCAGTTGGACAGGTGCATCTTGGGTGAAAAGCAGCCGAGTTGCGTTCAGCGACAGTTTGGATTTTTACCGTCTGATGCAGCTCTCCCCCGATTTAATGAGACTGTTATACTTTTAAAAACATAAATACAATCAATAACGTTATATCACTTTATACTGGGCAGAAGAGCACTTTAGTTGTCCTGAAAAAGGTCGTCACTCGGTCAAAATATCTAACTCATGAGTCAAAAGTAAATAAATTGCATCACTACCACTAAAAAGGCATTTCCAGTGTCACATGGTTTAACCCAATACAGTCAAAGGTCTAAGGAGCGATATCAAGATTTTCGAGGGCTGATATTTTTTCCCCGTATTTTATTACTCATTTAGATTTACAAGCCTTGCAATTATTTTTATATTACAAGTTTTCAGAAATGTTATGTTAAAATATGCAAATAAGGTGTTATCTAATACTAAAATTTGGTGAACTTCTGAGAAATATACAAACGCAAATAGACAAAATATAGTTAAATAAACATCTAAATGTGTCTTTTTGGTAAGTTTTGTTACTACTAGTTGTACTACTGGTTTCAATGTGAAAGAAGACAAAATCTCAAGATTTACCAGTCTCTTCAAAATGTCGGGCCACAGCACTTCATCTACATTAAATCCTATTTTTGCTCTGAAAATAAAACTTAAAAGCCTAGTCCCAGTTAAATGCCTGTCCATTTTTCTATGGCTACACATTTTGACAAATAAAGGGAGATTTCAATTAGACGTGAGGTCTATTTCTTTGGATTTATAAAACCTCTTGAAGCCCACCGGGTCATCTGCTTGTGCTAGTTCTGAGCTGCTTAGATCGTGCATCCCAATTTAAATGTTAAACTTTTGCCAATATGGACATGCTAAACATCGTTTGATTGGTTAGAGTCTCCACAATTCAATTGTTTAATTCATTATACAGAAACAATGAGCAAAGTAGTATTCATTTAGATTTACCGCATGGTAAAGGAATTAAAAGTCTGTCTTATATAACTACCAAATATAGGCAGGGTGAGTTCAGTGATTTAAGCAAATAAAACTTTTACGGTATACAAACATCTTCAAGCATGGTGTGACCGTTCACTACAGGCTGTCACTTACATATGTATGCACAAAATTTGCACAAAAACTTCAGAATCATGAGATGTCACACGATGACGACGATGTGCCAAGCAACCTAGAAAAAAGTTTAAACAAACTTGTCATTTGAAGATTTAAAAACTCGCCATGGTATATATATATAGCCAAGTTTTAAATGTGTTGCGAAATCTTGTCTCAAACAACTATCCTCCTTGCAAGACAGTCTTGAACGCACCCCTCTAATCACCTGCAAACAGTACGACTTCAGTGCAAATGGGCGGCGTTTTGTACTGGACAAGGAAGACCTAACGCCACCATTCAACCCGTATTTTTCGTTGGTCGGTGTGGTCCCGACCCGAGCACCATGGCTATATTAATGTTTGACTGTAAATACATGTCGTGGCCACTGTTTCTGGAGTAGTAAGCCTGTCTGTGGGGATCCGGCCTGCCGTCCTAAGCGCTGCCCGCAGCGGTAGGTATGCTTGCTAACACCAACAGCTCCAGGAGAAACTAGGGAGGTAACGTTAGTCAGTGCGCAGAGCATCATTTTAAGGAACACCGCTTTTGGAAACTAGGTGCTTTTTCTTCGAACACGATACCCCGCGATTCTTGTTAACGTCACAGTACATCTTATTTACATCTTATTTAAATGCCGTATTTTTTAGACTTACTTAAAATTTAGCTTAGCGGCAATTAGCTTGCTAGCATTGGCATCACTAGAGAGTCGTCTCTTTGAGCTTACGTTAGCTTAGCAATCTGGTCCAAATGCTACATAAAAATTTAGAAAGCGGCCACGAACTCTCTATATGCTTAATCCACTGTATTTTCTACCTCCAGAAAGCCGGTGTTAAACAGTGAACTTTGTTTTGCTAATACTGCCGTCAGGCTCTATTGATTTAGCAAGCTAGCGTTAATGTAATTTGCTATCTCGAGCAACGTTAAGTTACATAAAAGAGAAAGTTAACATTATGCTAGCTAACGTTTTCCAAAATTGTTGAAATGTCACCCTAGCTAGACTCAGCACGAATGCATATTAGCAAACATGGCTAACGTAGCTTCAGTACATTACATGGGAGAGGTTGGTAAGACTGAATCACATGATGGTTGGAAAGGAACTAATGTTAAGTTAACGTTAACAGAACAGACATTGAAGATATATATATATATATATATATATATATATTTACCTATTCTAGGTAAAGTTACACACCAGTACTTTAAATGTAATCCATTATCTGTATGACCATGGGGCCTAGGCCATAAAGTAATACTTTATTTTACTTTTAGGTGTCACACATCCCAAAATGCCCAGCCCATACGTGAGTTGCCTAAACAAAAGCAAGCCAAAATATATACACAAAACAGTGTATATATTCATATGTGACAGAACATATAAGATATATCAATTATTAAATATGCAACACTTCCATATGGTGAAAGTAAGTCCCTGAGCTAAGTCATTTGCCTAAAATGTAAACATGTAGTGTATTCTACATTATCTGTCATGTCAAACAGAATGTGATGACTGGCAGAAATTTTCAGGAACAACTTAACTAAAAGATCATGATAGAATAACCACTTATTGGGGTGCTATTAATTCTTTAGACAGTTGTTAGTTTGAGCTATGACATGTCAGGAAATTGTGAGAAATGTTTTCATTATTCAGAGGTAAATCCGTCAGAAACCAGAGAAAGTCTGAATTGCCTAAATGCAGAATATATCCAGAATGAATCCATGAATCCATGAATTGTTATATTATCAGTGAATTAATAGTTTATCACAAGAAAATGTTTCAGACTGTACTAACATATTGATTTACCTTCAGTTTGTCTGCAGTTTTGTTGATGCCTGTTTGTTTTGTATCATCTAGTGTAGATGCCTTGGCTGAGATGAGTGTGAAGGCCTTTGAGCTAGTCCCCGCTGTGGAGCGAGATCTCCTCATGGGCGACAAGGCTCGCATCAACATCGAGTGCATTGAATGTTGTGGAAAGCACTTGTACATGGGCACCAATGACTGCTTCATCCACCACTTTCTGCTGGACGAGGTCACTTCCTCCAAAGGGAAAATGAGTTACTCGGCTCAGAAGCTGCTGCACAAATATATGGGCCTCAAGAAACCTGTTGCTGAGCTGCGTGCTGCTTCCGCTTTGGAGCGTCTAATAGTGCTTTGCGATGGAATTCTGTTCCTCGTCGACATGGTAACACTGGAGACTGTACCGTCGGCGGCAGGAGGCGGAGCCAAGATAAGAGGAGTGACGGCGTTCTGCATTAACGAGAACCCGGTGAATGGTGATCCGTTCTGTGTGGAAATGGGTGTGCTCTCCTCCAAGCGGCGGACAGTACAGATTTACATGGTGTATGAGGATAGAGTGCAGCTGGTCAAAGAGGTGACCACTCCTGAGCAGCCCTGCGCTGTCAGTCTCGACGGTTACTTCTTGTGCCTGGCCCTCACTACACAGTACATGATTCTTAACTACAACACAGGAGCCTCCCAAGACCTCTTCCCTTACAACAGTGAAGAGAGGAGACCCATTGTGAAGAGGATTGGCAGGGAGGAGTTTCTTTTGGCAGCACCTGGTGGTCTGGGTAAGTTGGGACAAAAACGGGGTATCTGCAAATCTTTAAGAGTCTTCAAAAGCATTTAATTCAGTTCTGTCAAATACCTGTTAATTTACAAGGAGCAACATTAGTTAAAACTTTTTTTGTATGTGGTAGTGGGCTGTTGGGACAAGAATTTGCTTTTCTTTTAGATTTAATGTACAGTATTTATCATTAGAATGGCAAGGCTGATCTCCATCATTTTCACAGCCTGTGTGCATCTGCTGTTTTCTTTGTTTTTGAAACCTTAGGAGGTTTCTTGACTTGAGAATCTTTGCGTGACATATTCCTGTTTATCTTTGTCTCCACATCCCCCCTTCAGGAATGTTTGCGAATGCAGAAGGGGTATCTCAGCGGGCTCCAGTCAACTGGTCAGAGAGCGTGATTGGTGCTGCAGTGTGTTTTCCGTATGTGGTGGCTTTGGACGAGAGTTTCATCACCATTCACAGCATGTTGGACCAACAGCTAAAACAGACCCTTTCATTCAGGGATGGACACATTATGCAAGACTTTGAAGGTACCCTTTAGCATTGCTTTCATATGGAACATTAAATATGTTATCTAATTAAACTGCCTATTTCCCAAAATAAATCAGAAGGAGTGATTATCTACTTTAGTGGTTCTCCAACCTTTTCACTTCAAGGACATCTAAACTGACACAAATTAGACCACAGGCTGCAATTTTAAAAGAATTTGTAATCAGGTTCTCTTATATGATAGAATTTTTGCTTTTAGATGTTTTATTACATAAAGTGTATGAAACCTGTGACTACAATAGTTATATATCCTAGCAAAGAGTATGCCACCAATTTAGCATAGAAAACAGGTATCATATCAATGCAGCAGCCACCAGAGCTATCGTCCTTTTTATTCCACGCACTTTTCTTCCTTGTTAGAACCTGGCGCCTGCATTATGCACCATGCAACTTTAACTCAGACAGTTTATACTTTTTTCCATTTTCTTTCAGATATGTAGCCTAGTATTACTTGTATAACTGCTCTGTAGACAGACTTTAATGTGTAAATTTGATAGTTGACCTTTAATTTGTCCATCCCATAAATGATAGAAAATAGAGTGAAATCATGTGTCTTTAACTGTCAAGTGCTTTCTTGGTGAAGCTAGAAACTCTTGTCAGATGGTTTTGTGGATATTGTGTAAGACATAGGATTAAAATGAAGTCTCTTGGGTTTTTTTTATAAACAAGCAATTTGTGATGTCACTGTGAACACGTGTGGCTGTTTGACCTGTGGGTGTTTAGGAAAGGTCATTCTGGCTTCCACAAAGGCAGTGTATGTCCTGGTACCCCTGCCGCTGGAAAGACAGATCCAGGACTTACTGGCCAGTCACAGAGTGGAGGAAGCGCTTGTCCTCACAGAGGGAGCACAGCAAAATATTCCCAAAGACAAGTTCCAGGTAACACTGTGCTGTTTTGATTTTATGGCTTAAGTATGTTAAAAATATGGCGTTGTGTGAGATCTGAAATCTTAATCTAAATACCACAATAATCTTATATATTGTCATTTTCTGCATTTACAGATCTTGCACAAAAGAATCCTCCAGCAGGCAGGTTTTATACAGTTTGGCCAACTACAGTTTCTAGAAGCAAAAGAACACTTCAGGTAAGAGTCTGAGTTTGATATTTCTGAAGCCTCTCTTTCATGGCAAAAAAAAGAACACATACACCTTCTTAAAACTTCAGGAACCACTATTAATGTTTAATGGACAAATGTTGCTGCCCCATAAGCATAAAGTCATAAATGTTTCTGCGCTTACTGCATTTTAGTGGAAACCTTTAGTTGTAATTACTTTACAACTTCATAATTCATGATTTTATAGATGCCTCTTTCAAAGAGGTTATTTTTTCCATTCCTGTGTTTTTCTGTTTGAAAGTTTGGCCATGGGAAGATGACGTTTGTATATGTTTTTATGGATTTGTTTTGGGTCCAATTTAGAAATGTATTTTTTTCATTAGATATATAAATATTAATGCAAATTTAATTGCAAAAAAAGTGTTCCTCTGGTTTCTGGTCATTGTGGACTGCCTCACTCATTAGTAGTTTGTGACTCTACATTTTCGTATTTGCAGGAAGGGTCAGCTGGATGTGCGGGAGCTGATATCTCTCTACCCATTGCTGCTGCCAGCTTCCTCTTCATTCACACGCTGCCACCCTCCTCTCCATGAGTTTGCAGATCTCAACCACCTGGCACAGGGTGACCAGGAAAAAGTGCTGAGATGCAAGAAATTCCTTATCACTTATTTGGGAGAGGTGAATGGAGTAAAGTTGGTTTATTTACCAAGACTTTTGCGGGGACTTAACTTGTCATAAGTTTTTCTGTAAATTCTGTATATGTACCCTCACATACAGGTACGAAGCACAGAGGTGGCCAATGGCTGCAGAGAGGATGTGGACACTGCACTGTTAAAGCTGTATGCTGAGCAGGATCATGACAGCCTTCTAGACCTGCTAGCTTCAGAAAACGCCTGCCTACTAGCAGACAGCGTGCCATGGCTGGAGAAGTACCAGAAGTGTGTATATTATCTTTTTTGAACTGAGATGGGGCTTTGCTGGGTAAAACACTTTTTCTTCCCCCTTGCTGTTTATAACCACCCGTGTAAAGCTTTAATACTGTGTCCTGTGTAGCCAGTTGAATTACTATGTACAAAAATACAATCTTGAGGGAGATGCTTTGCTTCATTCAGTCCCCCCTCCGTCTTTCCTAGATATTTTGCACTTGGACTGCTCTATCATTATAATGGTCAGGATTCAGCAGCACTTCAGGTGTGTACGCCTTAAAATATGCCTATTATTGGTTGGAATCAGCGCCAACATTATGTGTAGGAATTAAACATATTCCCCCTTTACAGTTATGGATTCGTGTGGTAGATGGAGATCTGCAGGACTCCACAAGATCTGACCTTTATGAGTACATTGTGGACTTTCTCTGCTGCTGTTCCAATCTGGACCTTGTATGGAAGTATGCAGACTGGGCCCTGAGGAAGGATCCCACCGTAGGTTACCAGGAGCTTTTTTTACATGACCTCATAAATGTAACTGTGCTGTCAGTAAAAATATTAGTGCTGGTCAGCACTGATTTAACTGGTTTAACAACAATGTAAGCTAGCTGCAGTCATCTACATTTTAATTAAATGCCCATTGCAATATTACAGTACCCATTAAGTAACAGGGGGGAAAAGGCCATAGTTAGCCAGGAGGGCTTATTAGCAGTCCCAGGTCAGATTATAAAAGGCACCTAAAAAAATCTAAATTTTAAAAATGCACACATGAAAACAGCACATACTTTAAGAGTAATTAAACCGTGTTTAAAAAAAATCTATTCTAGACCGTCAATATGGCTGGAGAGGTGTGATCTGTCACTTTCCAGTTTCTTCAGCCATTTCTTCAGTTCCTTATTGAATACATATAGAGAAAGTACTGAGCTCTTACCGAGCTCCCTTTTTATATATATATAAACTGTGGTCTTGTAGTGTATTTTGTGTTCTGTATGCTTTCTCCTTCGTGCCTGAATATTTGCATAATTTTCTGATGTTTTGCATTAATTGGAAGAGCTAAAACGGTAACCTTGCCTTTCTTTTCCGTTCATAGATAGGTGTCCACATCTTTACTAAGAGGCCCACCAGTAAAGATCACCCAGAATTGAACCCTAATGATGTTATCACTTACCTGGGAAAGCACAGCCAGGCGCTGCTTCTCTACTTGGAACACCTTGTGCTGGAGAGGAGGACACAGGTACACTAAAATTACACAATGTTTAACTGTTGATGATGATAATGACAGAGTGGCTTTGTGGTGAGGGAGGACTGAGGTCTTAGTGTTGACAAGTTTTGAGTCTGCTGAAGTGTCCCTTGAACAATACACAAAAAGCCGCAGTAGTGTAGCTAATCCAAACACTGACCTTCATGCAGGGTAGCAAGCTTCATTAGAGGAATTTCCCTGCAGTATCACTTCTCCAAAGTACTTAATTTACATAGACTGCTGCAGTCTCACTATTTACTGCATTCTAAATATGAAACTGGTCACATGAGACAAAGTGGCTCAATGGTTAGCACTGACCCTTGACTTGGTCCTACAGTCCTGTCTGATCTGTTCATGGGCATGTCAGTAGCTGTCACGAAAGTGGAACCAAAGACGTACCTTCTACAGTAGGTTACAGTGATCCTTTTCTTTTGGTGTCCAACTTCACTGTTTATTTATATTTTTCTTTGTACAGTTGAGATGCTATCTTTATTCACCCTTAATACATTTCTTATTCAGAGTAATGAATCAAGTTAATATCTGAATATTCTGATCAATGAAAGAGATAACTGTTTTGGAGGATTTAGCTGCCTTTCTGATGGAAAAGTTTATTGAATTGTGGTTGTTTTTTCCCCCCACGTTTGTGGACACAGAAAGAGAGGTTCCACACACACCTGGCTGTGTTATACCTGGAGAGGGTCTTGTCATTGCTGTCAGATTCGCCAACAGATGAAGAGCAGCTCACCAGAGCACGAGAGAGGCTCCAAGCCTTGCTCAGGGAGTCCAACCTATACCGTGTACAGTGTCTTTTAGGTGAGACACAAGCCTGAACATGCCACTATACTCGAATGTTTAACTTCTAAGATGGATCATTATATTTTTATGTAAACTTTATTTTCTGTTTTGCATCATTTTAAACATCTTTTTGAAGATTTTAATGAAGTTTTAGTTTTATTGATGTCATTGCAAAATCGATAGCTGTATCATCTTAGATTTGACACATGGGTGTAGATGTGACTGGAAAATCCTTGATAGCAAGGTGGGATTTTGACCCTTAATTTTTAATGTCCTTCTGCTTTGTTTAGGTAAGATGGAGAACTGTGAACAACTGCTGCTAGAGCGTGCTACACTACATGGGAAACTGGAGGAGCATGATAAAGCACTCCACATATTGGTGCACAAGCTCGGAGACTTCCCGTCTGCCGAGGCCTTCTGTATGTGGGCCTCTTCTTGTAGGGATTCTGCTTATCGGCAGCAGCTATTTCACCTGCTCTTGGGGGTGTATCTGGATGGGAACCAGACAGCAACAGGAGGTAACAGTGGAGTCCTGGAGATGGCAGCAGTGGACCTCCTAAATCGGCATGGCGAGGTGTTCGATGCAGTCCGTGTCTTGCGCATGCTCCCTGAAGGCTGGTCACTACAGCTGCTGCGCCCCTTTCTGGGTCGAGCTATCAGGGCCAATATGCACGCCTGCCGTACTTCCCAGATCGCTCTGGGGCTAGCCCACTCTGAAAACCTTCAACTGCTGCATGACAGGGTGAGAAAACAACATAATAAAAAAAATGTGTTAAATAATACATCTTCCTTTTACTGTTGTACTTGGGTTAATGTGATGTTTTACAGTCTTGGGTACGACAGCATAATTTATTAAATTATTTTTTGTTTGACACCAAGTTTGTTATTAAAGCACGAGGCTGCATTAGTTTTACAAAAGGTTAATGGTGTAATGATCATAGAAACACAAATCAAACCACTCATTGTTTTAATGGTATTAAGTTAGATTTCCCTCAAAACCTCTCAAATAGCTGAAGCAGTCCCGAGTAAACCAGTTTTAAAAAAAAAAAGCGCTGTAGATTAGAAGATTTTTTAAAAATTGAGTTGATCGTTGATTAAATAAATTCACTACAATTTTTTTTAATTTATTGGTTCATGGTTTTAATAATTTTTCCATGGCAAACATTTGCTGGTTCCAGCTTCTCAGATGAGGGGATTTGATGCTTTTTGTTGTCATATATAATAGTATACTGAATATATTTGGATTTTGGACAGTTGGTAGAATAAAACTAAACATTTGAATATATGTTCATTTTACTGACCAAACATTGTAAGCAGTAAATCAAGAACATATACCACAGATTAATTGATAATACAATATCTTTAGTTGCAGCCCTCAACTGAACCCTGACAACCTTTTCAAAAATGCAATATTTGCATTTTAGAAAAGGTTGCCAAATTTGAAACTTTTGTGTTAACTAATCAATTTCAGTCTTTCTTGCTATGAACTGAGATATTAGCTGATCGGAAATGTACCTATAACGAGGCGGAGATGGGAGCAGAAGCGTTTCACAATTCAGTAATTGGTTATTCCTCTTAATGGTTGAAATTCTACCA
This sequence comes from Lepomis gibbosus, assembly GCA_029875015.1. Taxonomy (NCBI): domain Eukaryota; kingdom Metazoa; phylum Chordata; class Actinopteri; order Centrarchiformes; family Centrarchidae; genus Lepomis; species Lepomis gibbosus. The sequence goes on from JAPMOB010251880.1 coordinate 25,599, forward strand.
GACATTTGAATTAGCAAATTACCCTGTTGAATGAGATCGGCTTGTATCATTTTTAAATCAAATTTTTCTTTGTCACATGTCTTAGACAACATAACAAGAAAAAGCAAGTTAGGGAGCGAGGCATTTATACTATTTTGTCTGTAAAAAGTACCATATATTCTGTCTACAGGTTGTTGGACCAGTGGCTCCAAGGAAAAAATAAATAACACTAGAAAATTGGGGCCTCCCTGTCAATCTGTACTTCTAAAATTCTAAATAGAGAAAAATCAAACATTGTTAGTATTAACATGTATTGAGGAGTTGGCAAATACTGTCTTTTATATAAAATACCCATATTTATTTATTTTATTATTATTCAGTCTGTAGTGCGTCATCTTTGTGCTGATTACTGTTTTAAGTCATTAAAAGTCTACTTTAATGTGTTTTCTCCACAGCTGAAAGAGCGGAAAAAGCCAATCTTTGTGTCTGAAAAGAAGGGATGCCACCTGTGCCACAACACCTTCAGTGAGCCCGATGTGGTGTGTCTGCCAGGTGGAGTGCCTGTCCACACTCACTGTGTCGCCCAGAGAGTAAGAGACTCTCCCACAAAGAGACAGTTAACTAATAGCAGTAACCATACGTGAGACTTGACCCTTCAAACTACCATGTGATCTGTGATCAGAGATCAGAAGCACCAAACTAAAGCAGGACATGCAGAGGACTCTGGGGATAACAATAAGCACAGAACAGCCATTACTATAGTAGAATCTCCTGCTGATGAGGAGTTGATGAGAAACACAAAGAAAACTGTATATGTGTGTGAGAGAGCAAGGGAGAAACCGATGATTTCATCTATTTATTCCTGTGTCACAACTATACCACACTTTCAGACTGCAAGTTTTTATAGAAGGCCCTTTAATCCATTTAAAAAGAGAATGAATTAAAGACAAGCTCCTGTGCTTATCGGTGGGTTCAGTGCTGTACCGGTCATTGTCTTTGCTTGAACAGTTTTAAACCTTAATTTGAGAAACTGCTTGAACTCAAAATATTTGAAACTTGTTGCAAATATTTCTGAAGCATGCACAGTATTACACTCACAGTTCTGGTCTAATCACCTCATATGGGAATTGTATTAATATTGTCCTGACTTGCACATTGCAGTGTTGGGTTTTAATGTGAAATACTACAAAGACTCATCAGTACTGACTGACTGATTTATGTCTGACTTTTACTTTCTGAGATCTGGTTTCACTGCTTTATGTCCCCCTCAGCTGTAAGCACACTGGATATTGTACTCAGTATTTCAGTCAGTGACAAACCCCTTTGATTTTGAATGTTGTGTAATCAAGGTTAGGGACCTTGTATAACACTACATAAATTCTTACATTGCTCCACTATTTATAAGTGTAACAGAGTATTTAATACTCAAACTGCATCAACTTGCACAAATCAAATGGCTCAGTGGCAGATATGTAGAGTGTCATCAAATCATGTGAAATGAAAATAAATCAAGGGGGATCTTCACTTCACACATGTTTTCGTAGTTAAATTTTATTTTTTTGGCAACACAAAACAGCTTACATATTATAAATGCGAAACATGTAGTGTCCATTTTTATTGAAGCTGTAAGAGCGTATTTGACCACAGGATGGCAGTACTGTGTAAAAGGACGTCATTGTATTCTTTACTGTCATTGTACTAAATGTAGAATAACATTAACAATAATAATAATGGAGAAAAAACTACGTTAAGCTGTTTGGAACAAATCCTCCAGACCTATTAGATTTTATTCCATTTCTCTTTCTCACATTTTTTTTTCTACCACACCACCACACATTAACACATACCCTGGTCTTGATGGTCATTTGAAATGTGCTATTAAAATATTTTCCTAAGAGTAATGAAATCCTACAAACTCATGCTTCTACTGTTGCATCAGGCCTACTGTGACCTTGTGCAGCATCATTAGCACGAAACCTTCAGATTAAACAGTTTATTGGGTTGAGTATGAATGTCTGCCGCATTCTTAACGAATATTTTGAGTGACTGTCAAAGAAAATAGTCATCTCATTATGAATGATATTGCACCGCGCATAACTCCTAAACCTTTTTTTAATGTTTGGAAATTGTAAGAAAACAAAGCCTATAATATTATCCACAGCTCTGATGGTCCAGGAACAACATGTGGCTTGATATGTCAGCTTTCATAATTGCTTCCCACAGAGTGCCGGAGTTATGGCTTTAACCTTTTCACCCTGACACCCCTCTCAAAAACGGACAGAAACTGAAGTCAGCTATATTCTATCATACTGAAGCCCTAAAATTATTTACAGGCTTTCTAATCACAGAGCACTGCTTTGTCCGTTAGTGCTTATCAAATGTCATGTATGTGTCGAATAACAATAAAGTGCAGCTTGGACCTCCATAAATGTTTTTCCCAGACAACGCCTAATGGCAGGTGCATAATGTGTTTGTGTAGCTAAATTGTGAACAGTCAAAATCAGGGACATATTCTTAAATCTTCCCGAGGTGATGGTTTGCTAAAAAGTGCTTTATGTCTAACTATTTCAGTTTGACAAATGATGTTATCTGAGGTGACAGAAGACATACATTTGATAACAGAGGAATAGGAGAAAACCCTGACAAAAACTAAACTGTTATGTAAATCTGGTTAACACAGAATACAGTCGTTATAAATTATTGTGTCCCTCCATGTTTTCACTGGTCCTTGAGATGTGCCACTGTCTCTCATTAAAGATGCCTGTTTAGATTTACAGTGATTTAAAATAAAAGCAATGTAGAAGGTTGACATCTCTGTATGGTCGAAAGATGTGAAAATTAATCCTTACACTTTACACACTACCAACTCTATACAAGATATTCATCCAAACAAGTTCTGAAAAAGAGAAAATCAGTCAGTGTTCCCAAAATCAAGCCTCTATAGACTATATTTCTTTTTAGGTGTTGCCAGTTTCTGAGTAACACAACAGAAACAAAAACTAAAAGACAGTGTGTCTCCTCACTGGTTTATTTTAACTCATTTACCATTCACACAAATGCACATGATTTTTGCTTGTTTCTCTGGTGCCTGTGCTGTTGATGCTAGCCTTCTGTAATTGCAACCCAGTTCGGTAGGGGAACATTGTGCAAACATGGGAAGATTTTTCTAACACGGTGGTCTGAATATTGTTGATACTGTAGGCTTGACTCACTTTCCATGACAGAAAAATTCACAGCTTATGCACAGCATCTTTCTGTCTGAACAGTTCAAGTGTAGCTTGCTTAAAAGGCCTCCTACCCATGACTTTAAATAATTCAAAAAATACATTACAGTTGTGTGAAAAGAAATGCTATTGTATTTTATAAATATGTGCTGTATACTGGTATGTATATACTGCATTTGTACTTGTTTGTTGCTTTCCTAATCAAGGCCAATGTGGATGGGCTGTACAAACTGTAAATCCGTCCCATTTTAATAAACATGAAACCTGTATATCAACTTATGGAGTCTGAATTTCACAATTTCAGAGTGTGTTTTTCTTTCCTGTTGTAACTTTTAACAGTAAAGGTCCTCTCGGCTTAATTGTCATGACAGATAAACTATTAAAGAGGGAATGTTAAGGGTTGTTTAATTAGCTTTGGTATTGGTTGATACCAATTAACTTCCTTCTGAATGTGGATCAAAGTAAAATAATGGATTTTATTGCAAAAACAATGTCTGACATACTGCAACTCATAATAGTGGCTGCAGGCTTGTAGTGTTGAGTAAAGAAAAGGCTAAACAAAGTTCACGCAAATTAAGTTCAAGTTTGTGCTGCTTTTATGTTTTTATTTATTTTATTGAACCACAACGTATTTATTAGTTTGACTTGGTAAGACTGAATGTGACTCATTTAAACGATGTCATTCAAAGTTTAGCGGGGTTAATGCTTTGAAACCATTTTATATATTATATTAGTGGAACTGAGTTTACCCTGCTAACGGCTAACGTTACATGAACATGCAGTAGCTATACTGCAATATAAAAATACTCCACTAAAAATTAATGTCACATAAGTACTGTATGTAGAGCTACTATTAGACCAAATTCTGACAATAGAATGCAGTCCAATCAAAGCAAAAACATTTTTGGAGATGGGAATGTAGCCTATCTTAAATGTCAAGGATCATGGTTATTAATTATTATACAACTAAATTAAAGTTTGGAGTCCACATATGCTAAAACACATAGAACATAACAGATAGTCGTGTCTATATTAGGATGGGGTAACATAGGCTATAAAATAAATAAGCTATAATGTTATTTAGGCCTTTAACGGTAGCCTAGTACATAAACCTACACTATAGGCTACAACCAGGAAATGATTACATTTTTTGAATTTGCTTCTGCAAAAATGTAAACAGCAACAATGTGATTTATAATATGGTTTTCAACTTCACATATGAAGTTTTTATTTAGGAGAAAAAGGAAATGAAGACACACTTCTGTCTACATCAATGGCCCTGAGGTGGAGCAGGTGAACAGTTTCAGGTTCCTGGGAATCAGGATCACAGAGAACCTGACATGGCCACCTCACATTTCCACGCTGGTAAAGAAAGCTCAAAAATAACTGTATTTCTTGAGGAATCTTTAGAAGGCCAAATGCCTGTGCCAAGTTATTGTCGGCTTTTACAGAGGAGCAATCGAAAACATCCTGAAAACATCACTAACTGGCATGAACTGTGCACAACCCAGGACCAGAGGACTCTGCAGCAAGTGATTAAAACTGCTCAGAAGAACATTGGTACCCATCTCCCGAGCATCAGTGATATAAGTGAGGTGCCTACGCAGAGCCCAAAGGATACTAAAGGACAGTACCCGCCCAGCCACAGCCTGTTCACTCTAGTGCCTTCTGGGAAGAGAAGTTGCAGATCAGATTTTCCCCCCAAGCTATCAGACATTTAGGCTCAAATTCATCTTCAGCACTGCTCTGCTGAATAGCCTACACTGTAAACCCACATAAGTTCAGAATACTCAATATATTTGTAGAAACTGATTACCTGAAACTTTTACAGAAGTGGTTTAACATTTTTGAGTAAACCTTTACTTAAAAATACATTTTAAAAAACATTTAATTTAATTACACTGATGCCTATTAGAATTATTTTTACTTAATAAATGCAATTGTGCACAACTTGTACTCTGAGGGAAATCTACTCGAAAAAATGTATTGTGTGCCTGACTCAAATACTAATGGAAACTCGCTCAACAAAATTATTACTAGTCAACTTGAAATGCCCATTTTTTTAGATAGTAGTCCAGAAAAATACGAATACACTCACCTTTATATTTAAGGTGCTGCAGGATAAGGATGATGGTCTCCAGGGGGCTGCTGTGAGCCAGGAACAGCTGCCCAGTGCTGTACTGCTCGAAGGTCTCCAAGTCTAGAGACTAAACTGTGGACACATGAAAAAGACGCTGCGAGGAAAGGTGGACTAAGAAGATGCCGTGAGGACAGGTGTCCTCTGAGAGTGTCTCACTGAGGATGTTGAGCACAGAGTCCTTCCTGAACATCAGGCTCCCCATCATCATGTGACACATCAGCTCCTGCAGCTGCAACACAGAAGCCCCTTTTCCACCAAAGCATTTTGAGAGCTGGTTCGGAGCTGATGCCTACTCACGAACCAGTTCTTCGTGTTTCGACAGCCAAAGTACCGGTTCTCGGCTAGGAAAACTGGTTCCAAAGCGGCACCAACTCTTTGCTGGACTAGAACCGTTCTTTTACCACGTACACAGTGACGTAATGTCTTCGTTCGCTGGGATCATTAGTCAGTGGAAAAACAAACAGGTTCTAAGGTTCGCAAATTAAACCAACTTTGAACCAGCACCAGATCCGAACCAGTTCTTTTTTGGTGGAAAAGAGGTAACAGAGACCTGCTTACTGAACACAACCTGGATCAGAACCAGACTAAAGGTGTTGATGGAGTCGAAGACAGCTATGATCATGTTGAGCAGCTAAACGCACCGTTTCATGGAGTGATGTGTCACCAGGATGGCCGGTTCTGACAAAGGAGGAGGAAAAAAACAGGTTAGAAAATCTGTACAAAGATTTCGAGTCCAGCTCGAACGACACGTTACAAGAGAAAACACAGCTGAGCCTGCTCTTGAAAAACATGTTGCAAGAAAAAACACAACTTAGCCTGCTCTTGAAAAAACATTGGAAGAAAAAACATACAGCTGTGTTTCTGGTACAGTGGGTCATGATATATCATGTATTGTAGATTGTCAGTGCGTTTTGTGCTGTTAGGAAATTTCTGCGCATCTAACTCAAAACTTGCGTAGTACATGTACACCACCTCCTGAGCTGGCGTAGGATTTGAGCGTGCCGTACGCCAACGTCCATATTGATAAATCTCAAAGT